>JAANSQ010003370.1:0-10238 GCA_036850885.1 Lepidocyrtinus dapeste
CCTTTAAACTAAATCTCCCCTGTAAAATATCCAACTTCCAAATATTGCACATTGGATCATGAATTCCACAGCTGTTTACAACCGAACCGACTGATTGACGCCAAAAATGGTAGTCAAGAGAGGATTGATTTTCCAAATTTGAAGTTCTGCAAAAATACCATAATAAACGTTTAAATTAGAAAATAATAACGCAAAATTAAGCGAAACAAGATTTACTCACATTAAACAACGTGAATAAAAACGCAATATCCGGTATCTCAAAATTAAACTACATACTTACCAACTTAGTTTTAATTAAGTATCTGCATTGGATCAATCTGGATTAAATATGTTGCCGCGTCTCGTACTCCATTCTATAAAAGGACTAGATGGAACCGAACACAACACCTGGAATATACAAAGTAAACGTAATATCAGAAAAAATATTCATTTATGTATTTAAATTTGTTCAATTCATTAAATTTCAGTAAACACGCGACTCGCTAAAATATTAAATTATGATAAATTGATAAGCGAAAGTAAATTCAAGTAGTGGCACATCATTTTCAAGGAAGGTTTTGACCCCTCAAAAGCCTATTACTACTTTACATGATGCTATGACCTCAGCGCAGTAAAACACATAGAAGAGAGACAATGACCCTATAAAAGTGACAGATTGCGAATATTGATATGACTTGGTCACTCAAGAGAGTTCAAGATTCAAGAACAGTAAAAGAGAGCAGAATGTTAACATACGCATGGGCATAATTCACGTCAACGAAAACCAGCGCTTATCTCAAACGAAATGGCAATCGTTCAACGATAAACCATTTAATTCATGTGCCGCTACGTTTTTTGTTGGCCTCTTGGATATAAAAACGCCCATTAGTTCTCAAGTTTACAATCTTTATCCTTCAACTACTTTACAAGGATTAACGAGAACATAGTTCGTACAGAATCATAAGCCCATATGAAAAGCTGCAATCTAATAGAATTAACTGTTTATGTATCTCTTCCTTACAAATATGTTTGAAACTAATCCTAAAAAAAATCTTCCTAATTTAATTACATGTCAGAATTTAGCTGTAAAACTAAATGTATCATACGAAGTCATTCGTCAAAGGAATTAAATAGGAGAAACTAAACAACTCATAGCAATCGTATCAAAGTGAAGCGTATTCCAAAATTCAATATACTTAAAAACATAAGTAAGTCAAAAAATATTGCATCTCCAGGTCATCTTTTCATATTAAATCGTTTAGAAATCCAAGAATCCTGTCATTAAATTTCGACAGTAAAAATAGTACTTCATTTAAGCCAACAATTACTTCACTCATTTTACAATGTCTAGAAACGGATTATATCACTTTTCATTTACAACAAATTGGTTCATTTCCTGAGAATACGATGTAAGAAGTATTTTTTAAAAGCATGGCCAAGATTTTAAAACGTTATTTTGCACTTGTCATTCGCCTTCCTTTTTTCAGAAGTATCACAAGGTCAATTTTGACAGCTATAAACTGTTTCAGTCTTTCTCTGAAAATTCAAAAATGTGCCAGGAAATATAAATTTATCTATATGAGTTTACGCATAAGTTCATCATTTCTTGGAATGCTCCGCATTTTCCTCAATTTGAAGAGCAAACCTTCTTTTAAAACACTGTCATGGATAATGTACTCAAGCTCGGATAAATTTATCAGCTCACTTCACGTGCAGCATGAAAAAAGTTCTATTAGCACGAAAACACGTAATAAAGAGTCACCCGTATACGACGCAAACAAAACAAGCAATGACCCAATGATTATCACTCTGCAACAGTCTATTTCAGAGAACAAAGTCAAAAACAAAGACGCAGCTTTACGAAGTCATATAGGTAGATCATGATCTGCCACGAACCCAATGATGCCAGACAAGGTATGCACCATAGCAAAATTATCTATATAGCCTATCTCTCTTCTACGATTTTGACAGTTTCATGCGCAAAAAAATCTCTTTTGTTTCATAAAAATAGCAACAGGAAAAGGAAACATTTGATCACACTGCATTCATCCATAATTCAGTCGATCAAATTTATAAACTCGAACGTAATTGAAATATTTACCAATGAACATACAAAACAAAAAGGTTTATCTTTCGCGAGCGTCTCGTTATCATCCTTCAGCTTTGAAGTTTCGAATTTTGTGTATCATACGTATTACTAAGCTCTATCTAGATTTGACCATAATCGAAGTATAATAGTAACTGCTAAAAATTTATTCCAAATTTCTCCTTTGTCTTAGTCATAGAACTTCATAAAAACTCATCAAAAAAGAAACTTCTGATCCAATACATCACACGCCAAAACCGAAAACCCATCTTCGACTTACATGTAACATTTGCACTACTAATATATGGATTGTTTCTAACTGTCCATCGGATCAGGTCAGACTGCACCATTTTTTTGTAAGATCATAATACTAACTTAAAGTATAAGCTTCCTTTAGTACGTGCTACTCCATCCATAATAATACCCGATATCAAAAACCTGCCCAACTGGTTGGATTTAGAGTTTGAGCGAACGTCTTTTTCATTTTTATAGTCAGGCCATTTATGAAACTGGCTCAATTGTATATCTTCTTCTTTATCCTTGTAAGTTTAACGTTAAAGTATAGTTCTATAGTTTCAAGATGTAATGGATATAATGAACTTGGAAAGATTGCGCAATCTACCAAGTCAAAGCCAACGCAAAGTTGGCACATAGGGTTTTCCACCGGTATATCAAAATCACGCAAGCTTTTCAAGTTCAAAGAATAACAAAATATATGAACAGGACTACCTACATATGTGTAGCAACAGGATTAAAAAAGAGTTTCATTGTTTCGCATATAAGCTAAGCCATATACTTTAACGATACATTATTATTCCGGACAAAACTGGAGAGCACCTTTGATTATTAATGCATACACTTAATATTCCAGTATGAACCTAATCTACTTTAATTATCAGCACATCCGGCATATTTATTTATACAGATAGAATAATTTTTCATCTCTTCTCCATAGATATAATCATTGACGCTCATAACCATCGAAAAATAGAAGGCAGCGACATATTCAGTTGCTAGGTTAAATTATCACTAATATTTTATAAGGAAAACTTGATATTTTCTATCTCTTTTGAGTTTTGACATAGTAATTCCGGAGTAGCTCTAAACTAGCCAAGAGAGTTTCTCATGAATAGCAGCAAAATGAAGACACAGTAAGGTTACCTGGGTTTAGGTATGGGATGTGCGTCAAAGGTTGAAAAGTCATTATGGTTGTGATTCTCGAGGAATTGTGGCTACATAATCACCATATATGAAGAATGCTTGCCTTTTGTTTTTCTTCTCATGAAAATATGCAATTGAGAATTTAAATAGTTTGGAGCATATTATCATTGCCATTATCTGTTCCATTCCCTGCAAGTTTTCCTGAGTTTGAGAATCGCCATATCTATAATTCATTACACTTTTAATACGATATTGCGAAACATTCAGTACGAAAGCTGAGCAGTTTTAAGCAATTTAGTCTGTGTGTCTCCAAGTCTGTACAAGCAAATTAACGTTAAATATGGCATCAACCAGAGAGATGTAATCCGTATTTGTTTCAAGTTTAATCAAATCTTTCAGTCACGTGATGTTGGAATATCAAGTAACCAAAACACTAAAGAATCAATATTACGGAAGCATGTGAGAGTCAGAGTAGTAAACCATGAATCCAATCATTCATCTTCGAGCAGTTATGCATTTCCATTAATAAGCTAAATCGCTAGACTTGGCATAACTTTCCAAAAGACATTCCTACGCTTGTTTATGATTCAACGTAAATTTCATTTGGTTTACAAACCAGAATCAGCAGAAATGGAGTACGCCCTAGCTTCACCCTGTCACGTTAAATCACTTGACTTTTCACCACGAACAAAAAACATGATATATCCTATACCTTAAGTTTTTGTTTCAGCTTAATTACTCATCTTTAGGCTGCTATTAAGTTAGTATAGCATCTAAATTGATTGGAGATATTGTCCATTGAACATAGATTGATAGTTTACTAGGTTTACACTTCAGCTTAGCACTACCAGTATCATATGAGCTCAGGTACGGTAAATAATTTCTTTAAACGTCAGTTGACGTTAAACTTACCTTCCCTGTAGTAACTTTCACAAACACTCGCTGACTTATCCACGGATTTTGACCAATCTTAAGCGAACGCCTTATAACTTTTCACTAAACACTAAAGTGAAATCAAATTCACAGTTCACCTCACAACAATTTGTCTCACTGTCATCAATCCAAACGATGGAACATCCGTAAATGTAATTCCATGGTTCCACCTCAAATTGATTTCATTCCTGCACTCCCTGGATTGAAATTTGTGCGAAGGGAGCCTTGAGCTAGTTGATTTGTGTAAGCAAAACAATACATCAATAAATATCAATTATTCCATTGTTTCAAACAAAGCGTATAGTGCTTCTGGTCTGGGTTAGAAATTAGAAAGTTATTATCACTGTACTTTTTCAGAAGCCGGTTACCAGTTGAAAGTACGTCTCCAGGAAGAATACACGTTCTTGGCTTTGATTGGATCCGAAAAGATTAGTTGGTTCCAGCTACTTTGCTTTATATCCTGAAACCAGATAATTATCAAATTAAAGCTTTTTCATTAAAATCACTTCGACATCAAGCTTATAGTTATAGAGAAATTTATTAATCGATTCCAAGGCAAAACCCTTGGAAAATAGATGAACATAGACTTCAAAATGCACAGGGATAGTGCATGACTCATAATCATGAACTGTAAATTCTTTAAGTGTTTTATTTTATAATATAAATTTAACTAACACCATATTTTAGTCTTGTGTAAAGCTTTAATTATGCTGACACATTCCAAGATAAAGGCACCTATGCTTCTGATTTAGTGAGAGTATCAATCAACGTCTAAAATGATGTCGTGAAGATAGATCCAGGCAAATAACCATTTCTCCCGACTATAACCTGAACTTAAATCCTGTTAAGAGTTTTGTTCCACTGAAGATGTGACTGGATTCCAAATTCCAATCAACTATGTAAACACTTTGGATTAACTGGCGTCCGAATTGTTACATCAACCCAAACCCTTTGCTTCGCTCTCTCCAAACTGTTGTAATGAATGCAACGCTACGCCGCATTTGGCCAGATGATATCCCAATGACGGACAAACGACATGAGGTTATTAACTTTACACACACGCAACGCTGAACGAACAGAGAGAAGGAAAGGAAAGACCATGAAAAAAGTCGACTCACACGAGAGAGGAATAGTCCTATTAGGTAGTCATATAAAATGTTATCCTGCTCTCTATAGTAAAAATAACGTATGTTTTTATACACCTACGTAAAACATTACGAGCCATATGAACATTCCCCTCTCTGCTTTTACATTGTCCGTTCCGTAATGTCATTCGCAGCAGAAAAAAACAAGCAAAACGTTAGCGTGGGATCCTGGACGGATACTTTCAGCTTGATATTTAGTCAGCAACAGCAGCAACACTCTTGTACTTTGTGATAGGGATAATCACTTTCCGAACTTTCTAACTTATTTGTTCGCTCATGGATAAAATTATAAAAGTGGATGCTTATGCTTGCTTCTTTGTTATATACTATGACGCATCTGACTCTGACTGCCTCCAGGATTTACGGAGTAAAAAGTAAAACTAGATTCTACAATCTTTCCGTAACCCTTTTATATTCATACGGTTACAGTTTTCACACTTTCCACTCAGGCAAAGACCCCAAAGAAATGAATTATGAAAATAAAATTAATTATTTAATTGATCACCGAAGCTCAACCAGTCTTGCGGGTTGAAAGGAATATAAATGATGTTCAACAATAAGTGTATGAATATTAGGAGATGTATGCAAATAAGCGGTAACTAATCGGTTATATCATGATGTAAATTGACTTTAAAATTGGCCCTGGGAGTCTAATGAGGAGAGACACGTAGGTTAAGATTTTTTTTTGCAAGTTTTGATTTCTGAATTCTAATTTGCCCATCTATCTTTCTCGTGTTTCGCCACTATATAATCAAATCATTTAGCAGAATAGATAGGTATACTTTAGACTGTAGCCAAGGAAAAGAAGCCCACTACCACTTTACTCCTTACCACATATCTCATCTCGTCATAATCCTTTCTTGATTCTGAAATTACTGCAAATCCGCAAAATTACATTGTATTCTTGAGATAGACTATAGGAGCACGGTATTCTATGAAGTAACAATTACAACAATCATGCAGTAACTTTGTGATGGGGAAGTGTGTCGTCATCAAGAACACCGCTTTACTGGCTACCACAAATCTAAGAAAATTGTAGGTAGTTGTAGGTAGGTTAGTCAAGTAATCATACGGCAAATACGAAAAGTGAAGAAAAAAATCTTCATAATTTCTGATTGAGTTTAATAATGTACAATGGTGTACCTTTTCTTTTGTACAGAGTAGCTTCATGCTAAGGCCAAGTATTTGCAGATTTTTATGAAAAAAGTTTCAAGTGTTCGTTTTGTTATACAGAAAAAGGAGATCTTTGTTGTACCTACATACATACAAGCAAATATCTCCTTTTTTGACGTTTGTGCACAAGAGCTTTGCAAGAACAATGCCTATTCGTGCGAGTTGGACTAGAGTTAGCGTCGGAAAGAAGTAAGTGCCTTTGCTGAAAACTTTCTGACATGACGCACATTATAAAACTTCTCCAAGTGTGAAAAACACGTTCAAGCTTACATTGACTTTGTTCAAGGGATGTAGGATCCCGTGCTGTCGAAAATTACTAATACAATTGTATGCATGCATTTCGTGTATGAAATGTAAATTATGACGAATTCATTTCATTTCATTTTAAAGCAAATTCAAGAATTATCTTGGTACGAATACTTCACTTAAATATGAAAAAAGACAAACAGATAAAAATGCAGTCATTTGGGCAAATGTCTAGAACTGAATAGAGAAAATGAAGTGGAACATTCAACGAAAAAAATCATACCCTAATCAAAATCTTACTCAGCACAATTATTGTATGTAGTCAAAATTTACGGAAGCATATTTGCAATTCAGAGGGCATAATTAGTTCTTGTTTCTTTCAATTTCTGCGTCGACGTGTAGGGAAATCAAAAATGACCTACTCATTCGAACTTGCTCGCCGCCGCAGTACATCACAAATAAGGTTGTTTGTTGTCAAAACAAAGGTAATCAATCTCCAATTTATGAAAATTTTCTACGAGTATGATTAAAAAAAAAATATTTGAATGAACTTCAAATATTTTTTGTTTATTCAATGTGGCAAAACCTAGAGTAATGTCAAAATTTTCTTCTGGTTACGAGGGATATGATTTTCAAATTAAGGTCAATTCCGTTTATCATCATTGCTTCTTATTAAAATCAGCTTATTAATTTTTGGCGTATTGCTTACCTTTCACGTATATTGCAAAGCTTTTCGAACTTTAGTGTTTCCAAGTCCCACTTTGGATCTTGACATTTACCCGAATACAATATATGTATGTTTTGAGTAAACTCTCACTGATAGTTTCTCTCCTTCTTTTCTCTCACTTTTGCAACACTAAATATTATAGTACAATTTCTGGAAAACTTTGTACGTCGATAATATAGATAGCCTTTAAGTTAAGCGTAATTTTCATAGATCTGGATAATATTTAGATGGGGTGAAATAAACTTGGAAAACCTTTTTACTTGGAGAAGTTATATTCCTTTTGGTGTTGTATCAACGTACCTATTAATGTCTCACTAGAAATACTCAATCACAATCGGAAAAACACGTTCACGTTTATGTAAGTCATACCATAACCACACGACTTGGAATCAAAAAACCAATTTACTTGTTTGGTCAAAATTCAGAGATGAGAGATGAGTTAGATGAACAAACAGCGCAGCGTAATGAACAAACGTTCAATGATCAAGGTTCTTCTTCAAACCTTGTTGCGTCTCGCACCACGTTATCAATGCTACTGTACTACTGAATGAGATGTCAAGCTCGACTACTCTTTTTTCCTACAAACACGCACGCTTTCCCATCTGTTTCGGTGCGCTCTGTGCTTATGCAAATGAGTATGGAGTATGCATGAAAAAATTGAAGCCACTTTGTTCGTCTTTCATGGAGTCTAAGGCAACAACCTGAAGGTGATCTATCTATCTACTTTACGTGAGTCAGATTTAGATTCCCGTGGAGAGTGGAATTTATGGTAAACTTTAAGATGAATAAACTTGTAAAACAAAATGTAACGCAAAACGACAACCTTCTACGACTTACTTCCTACATTACACTATGCCAATGAATTACTTCGTAAAATCCCATTAAAATACTTTACCCATGGGGGATTACGTAAGAGGTCTGTAGGGAATACATTTTTCTCCTTATTTTTGTTTTCCCAACATTTCTGCAAAACATTCCGAATTAAAAATGTGCAAACATAAGTCTCCGGATTTAGGTAAGCTTGTAATCCAAGTGTAAATCCATCGTTCTTCATTTTCTCTCCCCACATTTTTTCCAGAAAAAGGTGCATCTCCATCAGTTACAACTTGCAAGTCGAACCACTAAGAGTTTAGCCATGATTTTTACAAAGAAGGCAAAACATTTTTTGAACGAAACGTTTTTAACGGAGAATAACGTAGACACAATAAATTTCGATTTCTAAGCAGAGATAGCTTTCTAGCTTCTTCTTAGTCATTCTACTTGCAATGAACATGTGAGATTATGCAATATTTTCATTTATGGAATATTCAGTTATCACTTCTCTCTCAATATGCTAAACATAAGGACGTTCTTGATTGAAACGATACATGGAAGATAAAAACATTTCATATTAACATCTCCGCTTAACAGTTTTTGAAGACTTGAGCCAAAAGCATATCATGTCAAAGAATATATACGCAGCACTAACCTTGTAATAATTAAGGTAAACTGCCATGTAAAGAGAGGAAAAAATGCACGTGATAAAATCAGGGAGATAGTAAATCACACAAAAGCACTGTTTGTTTCGCCTACTACAAAATGCAGATTAAACCTAGCTTTGTTTTTATAGAGCGTATGCCACCAAACAGAGCTACATAAATGTTCGCGTATTTTACCTGAGCATTTTTTTTGGATCTGTTGGTGTTTTTATGCTAAGGTCAACTTTATACTATAACTAAATACCAAACTGCTATTTTCTGTCAATTTCATATTTCATTGTAATTTCCTCTACTTCACGTACAAAATCGTTTACATGAAGAAAGAGTAAGTAATCTTATATGTATCAGATTCTGTGACTGTGCCATGTTACACAGGGGCAAGGTTACGTTACGCTCTGTGTCGCTGTATGTGTGGGAAAACGTGGATGACTCATTTTCATGCAGATAAGTAGTACAACGTACGTGTACTCTCACATATCCCATCAATTGGAATGCTATAAATGTTCCAGAATAAACATCCCATTTCGACTATGGAATTCTTGAGGACGTGGATGACTCATTTTCATGCAGATAAGTAGTACAACGTGTAACGTGTACTTTCACATATCCCATCAATTGGGGTGCTATAAATGTTCCAGAATAAACATCCCATTTCGACTATGGAATTCTTGAGGATTTATAATTGTCAAACTAATTTAGGAAGACGATAATTCTTAACACATTGATGGTAAATTGATAACAATGATTATTTTTTTTATTAAAGACTATTAAGTTCTTAATTTTGAAGGGATTATTTTCCCCTTTGATGAAATTTTAACTTCATTGTTCGTTCGCTTCAAAAATAAAAATAGGATTACATAAAAAAGTAAATTAAATTTAATCATTAGCTTAGTAATTCCTTTATTCAAAAATAATACAAAAACGCATGTAGTGGTTGTCCTTAGGTTTCTCTAGTCAATATTGCATGAGCTGAAATGAATTCATTATTCATTTAAAATTTGCACTGCTTTCCAAGACAATTCTCTGGTTTTATTTCTTTTAGTGGCTTGAAGGCATTTACTTGCTTGAGAAATGAAGGTATTAAAAGTGAGCTCATCGCCGCTTGTGTCGTCAGTTGACAAGCACATGAGTACAAAATGATGATGATGACGTTTACCTATTCTAGAAAGAACTACGGCCAGCATGTCTCTTTCCTCGCTCTGCTGTGGCTGTAAAGCAACGAGACAATCTATAGTAATATTGCATCATCTCTCTTCAGTGATTCATTCATCATTCAGAAAAAAAAATTAGGTGCTTCCTTCTTTTCTTCA
>JAANSQ010003371.1:0-10235 GCA_036850885.1 Lepidocyrtinus dapeste
TTTAGAAAACTTCTCGTCGTCACTCTTTCAATGTCTTTTAAAAAATATATTTCAAAGCATATGCTTTTTGTGCCGGTAACATTCGAAATCGAGTTGAATAAAAACACGCGCGAAATATTGATGAATCGTAATATCTAATAATAGTTTCTCGGCAATAACAGAGTAGAAAAGTCAAAATTATTGTAATTTTCATGCTTTGCACTCATAAAGATTAGGCGGAAAGTTCTTTTTGCGTGAGCGTAACACTAATTTATTCCTTCATTTTTCTTATTGAATCCACGCTTCTTTTTTAAATTTTATTCTGTAAAGAAGTGATGATGAGCGGGCATTAATAAAACTTTAGCTTACCTTTCTTTATCTGGCTGACTATTCTTCTTCTGAAACAGAGGATTCAGTCCAATAACTAAGATAAGTTTTTTTTTCGTAGACACAAACTGAAGCAGAAAAAACTAGGGTGCAGAATTTGAATCTCGTATCCGGAACTTTCTTTTTTACTTGGCTTCCTTTTCTCTCGTCTTTCTCGTTCTTCACAGGAAAAAATGTAAGTCAAGGTTTTTCTTCATCTCAGGTCAACAAACAATAAAGAATTTTTTGAGGTACTTCACCTGACACAACCTTAGAACATTAAGCATACCTTATGTATGCATAACAAAACAAATATATTAGGATTTTTTTCCTGTTTACGGAGACTCTATCCCGAGCGTCCGCATTTTCTTCGAGGAAGGGTCGTGTTTCTACAATCCTACAACACTGCTACCTTTGTCACTGTTTTATTATCTTTTATTTTACTTAAATCGTCTCATACAAATCGAGAAAAAAATTAAGACTGACAAAAATTTCTTAAATCTGGCCAATACACAGAAATCGGAAATAAATGACCAGAAATAATTCTAAATATTAAAATGTTGGAACACTTTTTTCATGAACGATGAGATTATCGTTGGACTCACAAGTAACGCATTTTTCTCACACTTTGTTCTCAACTCAAAAGTATCTCATGTATGTTCCTCGAACTCACGTTGGTAAAAGAATTCAACCGTGGTCTGATCTTGAAAGTACACGCACACCAACAGAGAAATATCTAACTGGGCATCATCATCAACTTGAAAAACACTACTGAACTCGTTACGTGTCATGCGAAGCATAAAAAGGGCTCCTCAAAAAATGTTCAAACGCTCACTATACCATCCCCACAAATCAGAATGGTAGGTATACTAAGGCACTACTATACCATAAGCAATACCACAAAAACAATTGTAAGTTGAAGGAAAAGTCTCTGAAAAATCCAAACTTTGAAACTTGTGACTTGAGGTTTTTAAGCTGGCTTCTTTCTTCCTATGATTATTATGAGCATGATGATGATGATATCGTTATCATATAAGTTTATGCTTGGCTTGATGATGTATGAAACGGTAGAGGTAGCTCGCACATTACCTCGTAGGTATATTGCCTTTACTAAAAGCTCTGATGAAGACGACGCGTTGACGAGGATGACTTCAGGGAAAAGGTACTGTGTGATGAGTTAGCAAAGCGTCAATGTCTTTACAGTTCGTAGGTACCTTGAATCCTATTAAACACAAAATTTAAAAGAGTTTCATTTTTTTTTCTCTTGTTTTTGGGGTTGGGCTAATCATGCATTTCCTTATGCACTGTATTATGTATGCATGCATCGCAAGCGGATGCCGAAACCGGCCCTTTTCGAGTGCACAAGCATTAATAAGATAGGTAAGTGAGGCATAAAAATTAGAAAAATTGAATTTTAAAGGCGACAAATAGATTTCAATGATTGATGCTGATGCTTCAGACGGTACTGAAAGTTAATTCAAGCAGAGGCTCTAGGCTTTTCCCCAACTTAAAAAAAAATGCCTAAATAAAAACATAGGTTTACTGTTTGGATAAAGAAAAAAAGGTTGCCCCTTAAGTAGAGCGCAAGGCAATGTGCGATCCAAGTTTATTAAATTGATTTGCAGCATATGAGAAACTTATTGTGTATTTGCGAATTTGCAGCTAAATAAATGACTGCATATAATAGGTTATGGTTAGACGGCAATATTTTCCCGTATTTTATCATCGTCTCAGCTTAAATTTTGTTCTGCTTAATAAAAGAAAACAGAAAGTTATTTCAAATCAAATTAATCTTTCTTAAATTCTTAGTTTTCCATTTGAAGTCTCTTCACTCCTTTCTTGTTTACATCCGTTGGTGGGAGACACTCAAGACATGCAGTAAAAAATGAATCTTCAGTTTGAATGGCATCCCATCAAGTAAATTGCCAATGATTTTGAGATAAATTATGCATGAAAATGCAAAAATTCAAGTGCATAAGCGGTTTGTGAGAATTAGGACAAGCTTAATACAACGCGGCAGTGGTCCACAGGAGAAACACTGCCCAAAATAGCAATTGTTTTTGAAACCAAAATAATCGCTTGTGAATTATATTGTACCTGTAATCAAAATACGTTTAACATGGGTATCAGAGTAAAAACGAGGCTTCATGCGGTTTGACTAGGCTAAATGGCTTTTCTCAAATTCCTGATTGAAGTGCTGATCGAAAAAATAATTTCTGCACTCTTTCTTTTTTCTTTTATTCGTTTCTCCGCGTCATCCTAAAATTGCAAAGTTTTCTCCGCAAGATTCATGCGACCTTTTTGTTTGAGTCTTTGTCAAAACCAGGCATAATTCAAAATTGCACTCAACAAGTTGAATTGTATTACATTATTACAGCCAATTCAATCCTTCGGAGTATGGTCATCATTGAGATATCAGTTCATTTGCATACCTTTAAAATCGCATGTCCCCTGAAGTGGGCTACACGACAAAAGCGCTTACTAATCCTTCCCCTTCTTGAGTCAAGATTAAGTCAATTTGGATCACAAACAATGACATTGTTCTAATAACAGCACGAAAAAAAAATTTTCAACGGAGAAAATGTATCACTCTGTCAGTAGTAAGACCAATGAGCAAAGTGTGTATTTAACTAGAACATATTTGTTATGATGAAGAGTGAAGTGAATGGAAGAGGAAAATGTGTGCCACGATCAACGAAGAGAACCACAAAAATGTACCGAAAGACAAGTGTAGCTTGATAGAAAAACAAGGAACCAGCATCAAACCTACAGAGTCACTACAGGCAGAGGAAAATTCTTTCTCGTGAAAGCTCTAAAATGAAAAAAGGTGTCAGCAAACTATTATTAGCATCATTAAACAAAGAAAGAGAGAACAACAATGACAATGAAAAGACTCGAGGAAGCACTCACTAAAAGTCTTCTGCACAGAGTGTTGCCAAAAGGGACCAAAAACGAGCTCGATGAACGACGATAATAATACTAGTCGCACGAACACACGTCAGGAAGAGAATTACAGTCACGTTGTTTATGTCACTGTCACTAGGAAGTACGTTAATAGTTAAGGCGTAAATGTTCGAGATATTTCTCTTCGGTCCAATGAGTTTATGTTGGTCAGTAAATTTCTGGTACACTTTGATCACGAACTAAAACTTTAAACTTTTACGCACATTAAGATTTAGGTAGACCGCGTAAAATGTGGGTCACAATTATCACTGGAGATGGAACGATTAAATACATTTACCAATTTAAAGTCTTAAATCCTCAATTCCATTCAAAGTTTACAGATTGACGTGGCGGATGTTGCCCCTCATACGCGCGACAGAGATATGGCTAAGGCTCTATTGAAATCCTCCCTTGGCGAAGAAAAGTAGGTAGATCCTGTATCTTTCTTGCAAATTGGAAGAATTTGTACGTAGACACCCCAAGTGTGTATTGAATTCATAGAGTAATTCAGACGAGAACATTCAAAGCTGCATTTTCCCCGTATCGTTTCATCTTTTCTTACTAATTTTGCATGAGTGAAGTAGTTACAAACAAGCCGTAAAAGAGATACCCGTTTTTTCACTGCTATTATTTCAAATAGATAGTATTCTAGAGGGGGATATGGTTCATCCGCTGTGATGTTCTAGTACACAGACTACCCATCGGCTATAGGTTTAAATGTTTTTGATGGTTATTCTCACTCGCTTACTTAAAATTTCAGCAATGAATGATTTGCAAAAAAAAATCACTGATTTAGCTTAACGTTTCACGCACATAAAGGATGGAAAATGTAGAATGTAGGTAAAGGGTGATTTTTGGCGATATGCAGACTAACAAAAAGCTACTCGCGGCAGTATGCCCTATGTTTATATTATTCTTCTGGTACTTGATTTAACGGGAGTTTTCCCTGTAATGGTCAACTGGCCAAAGTCGAAATTTACTGGCAGGGAGCGGAGGCTCGTTGGCTTCAGTCAAGAAGCAATTTTTTTATACGGCTGGGTCTCATCCTGACAGCTAGAAGAGTTGGGTCGGTGGATTAACGTGTTAATACTACCCTTGAATAAAAAAACCTGATTAAAACAGAATTTAACTTTGGGGAGGGTTTATTACTATTACGCTCGGCTCAAATACAAATACACTCAAAGCCAAAACATCTTCGAGCTTTTTGCAAGTTTTAATCAATATTGATTGTGTGAATGAAGGAAAGACTCTAATAGAGCATTGCAGAATTCAAAGACTTAAGCAAAGTCAGAAACAAAGACTCACACCTTGTCTGCAACTGTTGCATTGTGTAAAATTGCTTTTTCACACATGCATCTTCGCAGGCTCAGGAAAAGAAATTCATGTGAAATATGTATGCATCGAAAACGTACCTGTCGGTAAGGGTATATGGTATTATATGTACATTGAAAAAAATGTGAGAAATAAGAGCACTAGGAACAAACGCTACCTAATGAATAACATTTTTTCTCAAGTTCAAGCACAATACCTGTTTCCCTTGAGGAGTGCAAGTAAAAGCTGATAAATACGTATTTGCAATAAGCAATGTAATATGTCTTTTTAAGCAAAATACACAATCCGTTTTAGCATAATAAGGTTGAAGGGAGAGCTCTTACAACCTTTTTAACTACCCTTAAAACAATATTGCACACATCTAACATCACTTCACCATTGAAAAAAGGAAAGACTTTTCAGGTTTAGTAACGTTTTCAATATATTATCTTACGAATGCATTTATGTGAAAGATGATCCTTAGTGAATGGATGCTTGCACATAAAAAATTTCTTCTTGGTCATGGCTGCGTTTTTGGTGGTGTTAGAAAGAAAAAATGCGTGTCGAGTATCATCTTCATCATCGAAGAATACGGTTGAGATTTTTCTCTAGAAACCCAGTCACCTAGTGCAGGTGCCTTTGCTGATATAATGATAATATGTAATACTTAATTAATGATGAGCAAAAAGTCTAAGCTTTTCTCCCTTGCTTGGCTGCTTTTTTTAACTGCGTTGTAATAGTGTTGTAAAGCTATTGTTTGATATGGTGTCTAGCTCTAGAATTTGGGTATGAATCACGACTTGTCGAAATAGCTTTAGTATAAAGGTTGAAATCAGTGAGAAGATTCTCCGCAAGAATTTAAAAATGTAGAGCAATAAATGCATCAAAAGATTACATTATGGTACGATTCAATGCACTTCTGCTGAGGCATGCGTGTACGTAATTTGTTAACATTAGAATTGGTATAACTCATCCAAGTGCTGAGCTAAGGCTTGAGTAAGAAACTAAAAAAAAAAAGTTTTCGCTATTTCCTTGCAGGTGAAAACTATTATAGATTTTATTACTAGACTTTTGTTTATCACTCCCTCCAATCACTGAGCAAACAACATGATCTTTAAGGATGAGCTATTGTATTTGTGTTCATATTAATGTTGAAGGAGAGATATCTCATATATTTTTCATCATTAAAAAATCTCGTTGATTTAGTTTTCGAGCTGTATGTGTGCAGTACTGTTTGCTTTCGCAAATAAAAAACATGTAACAATGAACTTGTCTGTTTCATTTACATTTTTGGTAGAGGTTTTCTACACTTTTTAGTTAGATATATACTTAATACTGTAATCATTACTAGAAGGCGTCATACCTCTAGCGTATGCAATAGATCATTAAAAGTCTATAAAAGTTACTGAGTAAATAACGTTTCATAATGTAACAATGATTTTCAGTCTTGATTATGATTATTCATAGTTACCTAATCAAAGTGTCATGCTTGATGGAGATGAAGAAAAAATAATCATTTTGGTCTATCCACTCCGGGAAATTACATGACCGCACCGTTGCAAGACCTACTCTTCATGCATTGTTGCAAGCGTCAGTTGAAATATTTATTAGCCACCCTAAACGTTGTTACTATCTTGCGTTCAAGATTCTTTTGAACATCACTTAAACTCAAATAGTTATTGCTTTCTGCTCCTACGGGACCTGTATCTATTCGGAAATTCGAAGGAAACTCGAGTAGAGAGGGTTTTACGTAGTTATAACAACAATTAAACGTTTTATAATTTTACAATTTAACATTGTCTGTCAATTACATGGACCAGTGAATCTATGTACCTATACCTGATTCATATTCGACGCTTTCCGAAAATAAATCTCAAGATAGGATTTTTATGCCGATTTGTTGATAATGATTTAACTAGCATGTATCATGGACAAGGATCATGATTCATGATGCAAAGTTGATAATGAAAAAACTATGAATGAGCAATAAACCAATATGAGAGTAGAGAAAAGGCATATTCGAATGTTTCGTTTTTTATTAAATTTTCAATTTTTTTCTTCTATTGCAAAACAAGGAGCGAGATTAATATTTAGACAAAAACGCGTTGTTGGTAAACTGACTTTAATTGTTTTGTGGATACGACAATAACCTAACCACTAAATAATTTATTATACAGAGTTTATTACAATAACAATAATAATTATCAAGTTGCATATATTTCCTGTAATTTATTCGTAGTAAGAATAACTTATTAGTTTTAAGTGTACTTATATACTCGACGAATGCGAATATCGTGTCATGCTTGTATTCATGTTTGTATCGATCTCTCTTCTTTTCAAATTCGTCTTATGATTTTGTTCATCAAAGAGATTTTACATACAAGTGTTTTTAGTTGAAAAATCATTTTTGCTTTCGTTTTTCCAGTTCCAGAGGGACTTTCCTTCGTAGCAGAACGAGGGCATAGAAGACAATTGTATCTTCCAAATGTATGGGACACCGTTGAGGGTATTTTATCAAGGACTATGTTATCATAAGATCTTCAGATAACAATTTGAGTTGCAAATGCATTCACCATATTTCATTAAGATCACTTAGATCTACTTAACTACTCCCTCCTATTAATATTCGTCATTCATTCGACTCCTACAATCAATCTATGTACTTTTAACCGAAGAATGAATGAATTTACACGTTTTTGTGAATCATTGAACAACTACTGAGTGGTATCATAAAAACGATGATGATGGTTTAGTGAATGCATTTGCATACAATCTAAACCTTGACATTTTTTAACGTTCTGCTACTTTCGAATTGGTTCACATCTCATCATTTCTGTAATTACATATAATTACATATTATATTTAAAGGACTCAAAAAGTGTCTTCATTCGTCACGAGACTGATCTTAGAGAGAGATGATCTGACCTGACCGATATTTCCTCTCAGCAAGGTGGCATGCTTTCTTCGCCACCATACTCAAACACCTTTACAATTATAAATTACTAAAAGGTCGCAAAGATCTCAGCACATTTAATACAAAGTCATTCATTCAATATTGATGACATGACAGGGTAACCTTTTCATTTCTAGTATCAATCAAGCCATTTCATTTTCCAGCATTTCATCCTTCATCCATGAACGGAAGAGGCTGGCGTGACATTTGTTTTTTTCCCTTACAAGTACAACTTTTTTTTATCAATTCAATTCAATGTGTTCTTTTTTTGATTACGTGGTTTAGTGTGTATCGGCTAAAGAACTTGTGTATTTTTCGCTCTTGGGAGTAAACTACAAAAACTCTTAAGGACATTTTACCTAAATTTTTTACTAACTAAAGCTTATATTCGTCGGTATCTTTTATCCTTTTATACTCATTCAATTTCATCGGATTTGCGCCCAATAAATTGATTTCTTTCACTAGATCATTATTTCAGTGAAATAGCTTTCCCTTCTCTTCAAATACATAAGCATTCAGCAAACAGTTTTACAAGGCTACGTACATAATTTTGTATGATATTTTCAGTGAACAAACGCAATATTTCATCTAAAGGTGTGAACTCACATACAAATAACTTTAAGTATGCAAACATTACCGAACTATCCTATTTTATTTGTATTAAAGTAATAATTAATATCATTTAAATGTTATTAGATAATACCATCCACTGCAAAAAAAACCATGAAGTTTATATAGAGTGCGCTAGGGAAAATATTTCAGAAGCTAAAAACTACTTCATTTTTAATGTATCCTTTAAGATTAACAGGTAAATAAAGTAATAATTCTTGAAATCGTAGCAATGTGAAAACAGAAGCTTTTTCACAACCTTTTCTAATATTTTTTTTTCATTGGGGATAGAAAATGACTAAACCACATTAAAAATTCAAATTTTCAAAACGAGAAAATCTACAGGACTTTGAATATATCTCATGGCCCAAAAACATTTACAATTAATAATCTCACATACCAGTAGAATCAGATATTCAAATAGATTTTAGAATAATTATTCCGCATCTATCGTCCATGCGTTTGAGGAATATTGATACTCCATTTTTACTAAATAACTAAAGTGAGTACTTCAAACTTAAAATTCATATTGTTTTTTATATCTTAATTCTAAAAGTTTGTAACGAGAACCAGCCAAATGAAATTTCGGTAACGTAAATACACCGTCACCTCACTGATTAATTCATCAACAATAAACAGTTAACTTAATAGATCGAGGATGAGCACCAACAATAGAAAGTACGAATGGAGAAGTACATTCATACCTTTGTATTGAAAGTGCTAAACTCTTTAGGCAAATAAGTAGATTTCCAATTAAATAAATTCATGCTTTTACAAAACTGTACTAAGTTCGATCATAATTTAAAGACTTGACACTTCTCTAACCGGTATTACGTATTTAATCCAAATTTAGTTGAAGCAAGAAGATCTATAGTGGAAAAACCAAATTTAGTGATAAATGCATTAAAATCCTATTTGTAATTATGATTAATTTACAATGAAATAATTAATCCTTATAACGTAAATTAGGGGGTTCTTTAAGAATTGACTAAAACTAACGCAAACACGGGACCGAGTGCACATGTTACCGAGATATCTGATGATCCTACTCGCCTAAACTAATACTGCTTTTAAAACTATATAGTACGGTTCAGTGTAAATTCAAACTCAATCAATACTCCAGCAGCTCCTCGTGTTATTATGCAACTGTTACTCATTACATAAAATATTAACTCTAACCTACTACCTACCTATGACCTATATTTAATTAACCTATACGTAGAATAAGGACTTATTTATTTTGGGTTTATTCAAATGAAATTAAAGATTAGAATAATACGTAAATTCATCAATCTTTCGCAGCCTTATCATTTTATATTCCTCATCAGCTCCTCTTCCAGCTCATTGATATGCTTATATGTAGTACATTTTCCCAAAACAATACCAAAGTTATATTTATTATTTAACTGTAGCAAAGCCTACATTTCTTCACACCATAAAACAACAGAACGTGATTTATCCGCTGATGATTAATTCTTTAAGAGAGCAAACATATAGGAGCTTATAGTTCATTTAAAGCCATTATTTTTTTTTTTAGATTTTTTTCTGTTTCTCATCAGGTTTCCTCTTATCGTTTTGGTCTTTTGAAAGCTATTTTTTGCTTCCTACGATTTAGTAGTAACTCGCTCACGCTCAAATATAACGCAGGAAGTTCTATATGTTCCTAATCCCATCCATTCTAGAACTTAATTACAACTCTGGGAAGTGCCTGAAATCCTAAGGAATTCTTTGAGTTTGGATGGTCTATGGGGTTTTTAATTGGGAAAAGAAACAACTAGAAATCTTCCGTAATGTTAGCATGTTTGCTTTTAAATTGTTTTAAAAATCAAAGCTCCCTCCATAATTAAATATCAAGCCAGATGCTACACTACTTTTAGCTGTAGTGTTTTACCAAAGGAGGAAAAAATCATCATTATTGAGATAAGGCAGCATGCAAACTAATAGTTAAATCTTATAGTCCAACGCAGCAAGCAAGATTTTGACAAACGTGTATGAAAGCAAACAAAAATTGAAACATTAGAATCTACTTAACGAATACGTCAATTTTGCCTCCTCGGCATAGTTGTAACGTGAG
>JAANSQ010003372.1:0-10233 GCA_036850885.1 Lepidocyrtinus dapeste
AATTTTTCTCGCTTTCTGTAGAGATTTGTTCTACTTTCATGTAAGAATTTTTAATGACTTCACTACAGCCAGCTCAAGTCTCCTTTTTTCTAGTAATTTCTTTTAGCTTCCTTCCTTAATAAAATTATAAAGAGCGAAGTGAGATAAAAAGGAAGGAAGAAGGCTGGGTGAAAGTATAAGTCTGTGATAACAAACCCTCAGTTTTTTATTTTTTGTCGTTAATAGTGCCTAAACCAAGTAATATTTTTCTCAAAGAGAAGCTCAACGATGATGAACAAGGCGATACATCATAAGTCTATGGGATAGCATCAAGGACATCATTTTCTCTGTCATTTGTATAGACATTCATGTACTTGAGAGATTTTGTGGTTGGAGGAAAAGTCACAAGTCAAGAAGGGGCAATCCTTTAATAATAGGAATACAAAGCTCTCATAGCTCTCATCAAAGTAATAACTCAGACTTCCTTCCCTTTTAGAAACCATGAGGAAAGAAAGGAAGATGAGAAGCATAAATGCTGGCTGACACTTACCCAGCTTCTTTGAACGGAACTCTTTATCTCTCTTCTCGGAAAACTGTCTTATCATAATAGCTGATGAGTAAAGTTATGGAGTAGAGCTTTTACTTTTTACAAAGCAGAGAAAAGGGTGTATCTAATCTGACTTTTCTGGAAGATTTTATATTATTATAATATTTAATGACGGCGACAGAAGCGATTCTTACGCCGTTTTTACGGAAGCAATAACTACTTCACAGTGACTTTCTGTATGGAAAACAGTAAAACTGTATATTTGGCCTTGTCAAGCCATCTCAAGACCTCAGGATAGAGTCAAGCAGAACGGAGAAGTGCTTGTAAAGCGGAAACGCGTGCGTTAAACTGCATCGGAAAATGACATAATTTGCTTTAGTCTGACTTCTTTCACATCCTTTCATTTCTTACGGAAAGCGATACTTCCAGAAACTCAATTGTTCGCGTCTGGAGAAAATTTGAATATTTGGAAAGAGATACGGGAAGATAAAGTAACCTAATATTTGGTCTTTCAGTGAACAAGTTACATTTTTTGCTACATGAACGCCTAAACGTTACCTCACAACTAAATATCTTCCGCTAGTGAACTTCCTTCAAGCAACGTATAGGTATTCACTTGGAAGGAATGTTTTGTTACAACCGAATATTCCTTTCTGCTTTACATTCACTGTGTAAACTCTGCAGTCTATCATTAATTTCTAATGCAGGCGAGAAATACATGATATGTAAAGGAAGTGTGGAGTAGTAAGGGATGGGATGTAATAAAATCGTGTAGAAAGCACCGTCTGCTGTTTTGTCACCAATGAGCAGGTGTTAGTGTGAGGGAAGAAATAAGAAATTAAATTTTTTATGAACTCCATAATTCCATTCCTTCTCTTTCTCCAACGCTGCCTTGGAGTCATTGGTGATCAACGTTATGAATATACGAATAGACATACTCCAATCNGTTTTGTCACCAAATGGGAAGGTGTTTAGTGTGAGGGAAGAAATAAGAAATTAAATTTTTTATGAACTCCATAATTCCATTCCTTCTCTTTCTCCAACGCTGCCTTGGAGTCATTGGTGATCAACGTTATGAATATACGAATAGACATACTCCAATCTGACTGCATTATTCCAAACTGAAGAAATACATACAATCACCTTTTTTGCCTGTCCTGATTGTGAGCTCTGAACTTTATAATTTCCCCCAAAGATGTTTTTATTTTGAAAATACTAAACTAAAATAAATACTGAAATTTTTGCCACAAAAGCATATTGTCTCAAAAAAAAACATTCAATGAGTTATGGCAAATTAAAGAGTCATGGATGAAGAAATACATACAATCACCTTTTTGGCCTGTCCTGATTGTGAGCTCCGAACTTTATAATTTCACCCAAAGATGTTTTTATTGTGAAAATACTAAACTTATGAAAATTTTTGCCACAAAAGCATATCGTCTCAAAGAAAAACATTCAATGAGTTATGGCAAATTAAAGAGTCATGGCAACAAGATTTTATCCCTTGAGACATGAGAATAGACAAGCTATATAGACAAGACATGTATTAACAGGTGAGTATAGTGAAATAGAGAACATTCTATTTTTATAAAAGAAACAGTCAATACAAGCTTATTGCATGACAGTTTGATTAACTTACACAGACACTGGCACCAAAATAAATATTAGTTTGTGAAAAGAAAAATGAGTTTGCCATTTTGGACTTATTTTTTATGTTGCCTCTCCTTAGAAATAGTGAAGCAGGTGGAAGTAAACTTTGTGACATTTCATAGCGATACCTAAGCCGCGCAGAGCTGACAAAAAATTTAATGACAAGTATTTTTTCGGTATGTTTAAACATTTTGTGTACCGGAAGGATACTTTCACTAAAAAATACAATCCAATCAAGTTTATGAGCTTTCTCTGGAGCTTTTACTAGCACCTGTGAGTCTCACTAAAGTTTTATGGAGCAGTTTTTCATTACTTTAGAACATGTCGCGACGCTGTAAAGTTGGGAACTCATGAACATAAAATATTTTTGATCAGGAAGCTTAAGCCAGTCTAATGATTTCTGGGAGTACCATCCATATCCGACGTTATAAACTTAGTTCAAAAAGACTACTCATTCACCGTAAGTATAAGCACAGATAAACTTTTGATTAACTCGGGAGTAAGTAATGAACTGGAAATTTCCTTAGGACAAGATTCAACTTAGTTTGGGAAATTGTTTTTCTGAGAGAGGCCCTTCTGCCCTGGCCACAATAGATAATCACTAAAAGAGAAAAGCCTTTTCCAATTTCCCGACTTTTAGCGATTGACATAGCACCGTGGTCCTCCAGTCAGTGTGTAAAACGCAGTATAGGTAAAATTCTACGCGGGCTTTGGGACACGACGATTAGGATTTGGCATGCGACTGTCAAAGCTATAAGCCCCAAGGCTTGTCGATCTTGACTTTTGTCTGTGTATTTTCACTTGACTCAAAGTATATCCTTGTCTAAGGATTACCTAAGGAATTTTATGTTTTCAACTTTTAAAACTCTCATCCTTCTCACGGAATTAATTTGAATATATTTTACCGCATGTACATGTGTATTCAACAAGAAAACTTTCTCCCTGTATGTCGGCCAATAAATTGGAAAGCAAAAGGCTTAGAATTAAGCCAGGGAAAGTTTACAAACATGATCATCATCAGTAGTGGAGGAAGGATATTTGGTTTTCTCTACTTGAGGCTATCTATGAGGATGATCAAATACTACGCTAGAGTCATAAATGAAATGAGAATTTGAAAAGTATAAGTTTGATTATTAGTTGAGGTTTAGTGTCAGAAAAAGCTTTAAGTATTGCCGCCCCTGGCTTGTAAAGCCTACATAGTTCATGTTATTTTGGCGTCCGTACACCATCCACGCTTAACCGCACACGCCACAAACCCCACCACCCGAAAAGAACTCTTGAATGTGTCAACAAAAGTGTTAAAGCCAAAGTGATGGAGGGCACGCGTTTAACTTTTGAAAAAATTACTTATACTACTTGTTCTTTGGCTTCCGTGACGTAAAATTTGAGGAGGACGTAGACACTGTTTACTGTTCAATAGGGAAAGTAAGGAAAGAAGCAAAAGCTATTTCTTCTCCCTGGAGAGTCTGGTGGTTTCAGCTTTCTAAAGCATAAAATAGGAGGAATGGAAGCGAAAAACTCCGCATGATACGTGTATTTACGCATGAAATACTGCTGCTTCCATGCCGACTTTACCGGAAAAATAAACGTGATGTGTGGATGAATTTAGTTTGGCAGGGCAGCCCTATATTTATGGTCATATTATATGGCTCAAACATCCTCCATAAAATTATTCAGACGGAGCGCATCAATGCGATTCTTTTATTTTTTGTCATGGAGAATGTCTTTTGGAGTCTCCCACAAATGGAGTATAGATACCGACATGAGATGAAACGCTGGAACATGGCTGAAGGATAGTTTAAATCGCTTAAATAAAATACAGTATCATGGAGCTTGACAGAACCTCAGGCGACAAACCAGGAAAAATACTACAGCAATCCATTACATCTCGTTGTTCCCTTTGGCGTAGCAGGCTGCCCCTTGAATACAGCACAGCTTTCATCTCTTTTCGTGCGGAAAGACAAAAACAAGTGGTGATACCATTTGTATTCTGGATAGTATGGCAGAACGTAATAATAATATTATAAATGCATCAGTTAAGTCAAGCCACAGTCGTAAGAATGAAAAGACCATAAAAAGAAAGCCATAAGAGTAGACTACCCAGTTGTGAACGACGAAGAGTGTTGGTTATATCATACATAAAACATTTTACTAGTTTTGTATTACTTTCTCCTTGAACGAATTCATTTAATCCAGCTTCCTTTTCCAGCCGGGCGATATAAAGCAAACAAAAATTAAACTGTTTTTTCAACGCTTCCTCTCTTATCCCAAAAGATTGAATATTACAGTTCCGCTGCACTGTCTTCGCCTCCGGAAAAAAAGTTGAACTGTGCAAATTGTATACAGGAATAAATTTATTGTTGTCATTCAATCGTATAATTGGCCCTTTTCACTGGTGCAGATAGTTATATTACTTTAGTAGGTTTCGACTGCTCCACTTCTACACGTTTTTTCCTCCGTCTGCGTCAAAAAATAATTTTGTCTATGTGACGGCAGATGACTATTCCTTGTAACTTAGACTAGGCAATTATAACTCTGCCACTCAATTAATTCAGCGAAAGTTATTGTCCCGACAAATAATGAAAAGCTTACGCTTCAAAAGAATCTATTAATATCTGGGAGGAACATTCATCAAGTAGGAATAAAGTTTCAGCATCTAATTTAAATTCCAGCGAAGCCACTCTTACAACTAATTTTTATCCTTTGGATTCTCAGTCAACCAATTTATTTGTTAAAACGTGAAGGAAATCTGTGTGATGTGCTAAACAGCTGGATCTTTTTTCATCAGGCCTTACATCTTTTATCAATGATCATTGATCAAGGCTCATCTTCTACTTCTTTTTTTGTTCTCTTCCACTTCAGAAATTTTTCATTACTTGTCCACATTACTACTCCTGCTTTCTTTATACCTTGTCATAAAAGTTTCATCTCGATGTCTCCTTCAGTTCTTTTGGTACGCGTTTAAGTGCGATGAAATAAGACGTGTTTCTAATATGTCCTATTTGTGCTGGCAGTACCTTAGGTAGTTTCTATACTTCTTGTAAATAATTTCCAAAGACCCTTAACCATTTCTTTCGATATGGTAGTAAATCAAACTTTCTCATTTGGACTCTCTTTTTCTTCCCATCCTTTAGTAATGATTACCTACAGAGATATTTCCACTTGAATAGTAGTCTTTGATCCTTTACTCATTGAAAAGATTCCATCTTGATTAATAAGTTCTTCTTATAGTGCTTGCGTTGCTATAAAAAACTTTCCCCTTGATGCTGGCGTCCTCGTCGGCTTCCATGTTACATGAGAAACTAGGTGTAAGGGGTAGGAAGTAATAGAAAATATGAAAAATTAATTTGCTCCATCTGGTTCCGGATGTTTCCTATTTGTCCTCATCATATCGCCAAGTAATTATTAGTTGTGAGGAAACAAGCGGAAGTTATTTTTTTTGCTTTGACAAAAAAAACTTTTCTCTCAGAGATGATATGTATGATATGATGATTTTTTTTGTTCCGCTGGATTCATTTGGTTTTCACAATAATAAAAAGTAATTGAAAAACTCGTGTATAATATTTCTCTCTGGGATTAATTTCACTCCCACTTTCCAGCACAATGGGTATAGTTTGGAACCAACAGGCGTATTCATTCCTTTCAAAGCGTATGGAGAATTAATTTATAGTTGTTGGGCTTCAAAACGGGTGGACCAATGATACAACTTGTGTTTTTTGTCATGGTTCCAATTCTTCCATGATGAATGTTTTACTAGCTTTGTACACTTTCTTAGGGGATAACGTTGATTAAAATATTTAGGAGGATGATGCGTAGGAGCGGAGAGTTTCATAACCCTTCTTTTGGCTCATGTAATTCCTCTTTTGCCATTTGGTGTTGATCATTGACTCTGAAATATTGACACATGTTGACAAATTTCTGTTGATCTTTCATGAAGATTTTGAGTCTCGATATAAAAAATATCCTAATAAAAAGTCTTTTTATGAGAGAAAAAATGGTATTGACGAATTTAATTTTAGCTGAGTCGTTGAGTGGGTGTATATTTGGCTTTTAAAATGAGGAAGTTAGCGTTAAAAATTAGTAATATTAGGATAAAACCCCATTAATTTAGAATACGCTCCTTCCTCCTTGACTCTCATAAAAGGAGTAGTATCAATGAATCGCAAAAGTTGTAGAAAATGTTTAAAAATAAATTGGTGGAAGGAGTAGGATGAAATGATAGGGAAAGGGGAATTAGCAGCAAGTTACGAAAAACCCGGTTGTTTATTGAAGCACACGAGCGTGCTATTTATCAGTAAAAATGGCAAAATTCAACATCTGCGTTTATTACAAAGTATCACCAGCCTAAGCTTACGCCGTACGGTATTGAGTTTTATACGATTTCATGTGTAAAAAGTGTAGATCGAAGGAGAAAAAGAGAAACTGGTACAATTTGAAAAAACAACAGAATTAGATTGAATTGGTTCAATACGCAAAGCCTTCCTATACTTTTAGGTTGAATTGATCTCACAGAAAAGTTTTTACAGCACGTTTGATGCTACTACGATCGAATCTCGCAAAGAAACTTTTAGTGCTATAATTCTTACAGCTATTAAGCTTATTAGCCGGAGCAAAAGAAAAACCTCACGAACGACTAATGAAAGAAAATCTGTTTTTGTATTTCTGATGATCCCATTTTGAACGATGTAGGTGGCCGGTCAAAGAACAAGTTCGAGCGGCATTTTTCCTTCCTTTGCACAACAGATCGTTCTGCTAAATGGGATTTAAAAAGGAAAGCTTTCAGGATGAGAAACAAAAGAAGAACTTGAGTTAATTGGAATTATGTGGCTTTAAAGAGACTAGATAGTAAATACTTTTCAAGCTCTTTTTTCTTCTCAACCTTTAAGATCGGGTTGACTGCTTTTAATCACAGAAGAAAATATCTCTAGTAAATTTGACAGCGTCATATACTTTCTCATGTAATGGATTTTATGTACCTGACAGGAGTTTTTTCGTTTCCTCATTTTCGGAAGAAAATAAAATGTCAGAGTGTATGGAATCCGAATGTCTAGGACTTTTTTCATTTGATTCTTGACATTAACCAGAGCAATTTTGTTCTAGTGCAAAGGCAAAGTATTCCATCAACATAAAACCTAGAGGAAAAACGTAATTGGAGACTTTTTCCTGAAAGATGGTGTGTAGTAAAACGTGGGATTTCTGTCCCAAAGCCAAACTAATCCTTATCCCTTTTTTACGTAGAGCTCTTTTCATATGGAATTGTAGTGATTTTGCACACTTTATGCCTTGTCTTGTTTTTTGCTGAAGCAAGCATCATGCTTCTTCTTTAAAGATTTGCCAAGCGGATCAAAAAATTGAGAAGTACTGCTGGTTTCTCTCTTTGTCTGCATTTTCCAATTTAGAGGGGACACGGATTTGGTATGTTTCATTTGGTATTTCTGAAGAACTTCCAAAAAAAACCAGTTCCTTCCTATATGGCCCAATGTCTCCTGTGTTGGTAGAATGCTTGAAATCGTGACATCCCTTCAAAAAGTATTTCCTCTATTTAGTTGTATCATGTCAAAGTAGAGTATGTGGAGACAACCATTCATGTATTTTAATTCGTACCTAAAAAAATTCAAATAGGACGAGGGAATTGAAGATTTTTTGCGCAACTGAAGTAAATAATGCCGAGAGTGCAGATGAGCTTTTATTCGTACGAGAAACTGTAATTATACCCTGTGGTCACATTTTCATACATTTTTTATTAATGACTAGAGAAAATGGAAAGGGAGAAAAAAAATGAAACAAATATCGACCTCAAAGTATCTTCTTAAGATGCTAAGTGGGTGGCATGCTTGGCATACCATAATATTGCCTGATGAGCTTCCTGCACTGCTACTATCTTTAAAAGTTCTTTAATTCCCTTTTCCTTATGCCTTGTGGCGGTATTACGGCTCTTAATGTTCGCTTCGTTTTCCCCCGCTTGCAATTTCATTTCTCATGAAATGACCTGCATAAATAACGCGAACTGGGTTTAGGATCCGAAAAAAAGGCTAAACAAAATATGCAAAAAGGGAAAATGGCAAGTTTTACTCGTTTATTCTTAACTTCTCAGAAATTATCCTATGCTCAGCCTTATAATTGCAAAACTAACCAACCTACTACCTACCCCATCGTTAAGTATCTACATATACATTAAAAATTGCGAAATTGCCGTGTATTCTTAATTTCCTTGATTACATCGCATCATCCACCCAAAGATACTTGAAGGAATTTTGCAAAATTGTAATATAAGCTGTTCAGGATGATGCTCATTGTTTCATGGCTTTTCAGATTAATTGTTGCTAGTTTCTTAGTATGGATGAATCATTTGAATCAAGGGGTGAACTGTTGATCTTCCCTTTCTATATTTTTTTTGCGAGCATGTTACATGGCTATTTTTATTATCCTCTTGTTCAAAAAGATTACCGCAGTTGATACTCACGGAACAAGAAGAATGTAACAAGCAATTTATAAAGCGAATACATGTTACTTTGTCCGCCGCGAATGAATCGCGGCACGTAGCCAATACGAAATGCAAAAATATTTCAGTAAAATCGCAATGTTATGTAATCCTAATCTGATCTAGAATCATCCTTGTAGTAATTGCAAAAACGGTTAAGTTTCACTGAAATCGACAGGATCTACATTTTCCGCAAAAATGACGAACATACTGAAATTGATACCTATCTGATATCTTTCCGGAGTACTTTTACATAGATTATGCATGTTCGCTTATAAAATGAGATGTGGATGGTGGTGGGTGTGAGAGTCCTCGTGATATGAAAAGATTTGCGCGATGAGATCGTGAGAAGTTGAATCATTACTGAGCTTTTGCTTACCCTTGGGGGTTAAAGACATTGGTAACATGCAAAGCAGAAATATCCAGTTCCGTTTTCCTTGTTAATGTATTTTTAGAATTAAAGAGTGAAAACCAAAGCCAAGAAAAGTTGTGGTAGCAGTGGATTAAAAACACTAAAACGCTTACAGTTTACTTTAATCAGCTTACTAGCTACCTACCTGGTTGCGGTCGCACCTACCCCATGATTACTCAACAAGAAAGGAAATTAATGCAATAATTAATTACCACGAAAGGGTGAACTTTTGATGGATGTATTCACTACAAACATTTCATTTTCTTGACTTACCTTATCAAATTATTTTCTTGATAATTATGCATTTTCCTCTTTAATTGAATGGAAGTCATGGTTGATTTATCGAATGGTAAAACAACAACAAAAAATCAAGTAACCTCCTAGTCAATGACAAGTGGATATATTTAGTCTGCAAAACTGGAATTGTTTTGTAATGACTTAACTATAGTGACTTTCATAGGTTATTTTTATGTCAGCGTGGGAAAAACCTTGGCTGAATAATGAGCAACCTGAGGCTGACGATGTTTTGAACTTCCTTCTTGTTAATTTATCCATCTTACATGGAATTACATGTTCTAATTTTGCAATTTATAAAATGATATTTGGACATGTTAACTCTAGTCAAACTTGTTCGATCAAGGAATCTAGAGTGACAGATATTTACATTTTAAGTAGCGATATGACCATGTAATTTAAACCTAAATGAACTGTGAATAAGGTACTAACTGATAACATCTTTGTTTTTTATAGGAGTAGACCCAACTTAACTTCCTTCGAGCGCTTCCAACTCTTAATTCGTAAGCAGACGTTGTACAGCGAGGGAGATGCCATTCTGGAGAATTTACTACATTCAATGGCTTCCGAGGAGATTGTTCACATTGAACAAAAGGAAGGTGGAACGCAGCTTAAACTCATAATGGACTTTGAATCGAATGGTCAGGCGATGTTTAAACCAATGAGGTTAGCCCAAAAGTTCTATAAAGAATTACTCCAAAAGTTTCTTTCGAATTGTAGGGCGTGTCTGCCAACTTGATTAAATGTGACTGCTGAAAGCATATATAGCTTTAGTGCTTTAGGATTTCGAGATTTTTCTTTCAATATTTTCTATCATAGATTTCCTCGTGAGCAAGAAACGCTTCCAAATCACTTTTACTTTACGGATTT
>JAANSQ010003373.1:0-10232 GCA_036850885.1 Lepidocyrtinus dapeste
AGCCAACATAACCTAACAGAGATTACTAGGTTACAATTTAATAAACCTACATAAATAGTCTCGACGGCTGTTCCTATTTTAGTTTTTTGTCAGTCTGGTTAGTCAACAGCGGGATTTAAAGGTTCCCCACTTGGCTTTTACAACTCAACACAATAGAACAATTCTCACCCCCGTGGGTATTTAAAAACTCACCATCCTAGAATCAGAATCAAAATCTTTCAGTTTTCTTATATGCACCACTGTCCCGAAGCCTAACCCTTGTCATTAATTATTAACGTATTCATACTACATTTTAATTTATGCTGTTAGGTATCTTTGGCGGTAGGTTTCAACACTTTTGTCTTTCATTTCAAATTCCGGAAATAAATTTAAATATCTTCATCTTCGCCTCAGTGAATTAAATATGCATATATGATTATGCAACGAGTCTTCAAGCTTCAAGCACACTGTGTCATCTCAAGTGCGAAATATTTGCCACTCCTATAGATTCAAGAAATCAACTCATTTTACTGTCCTTTGTTCAAACCTGACCGGTAAACAAAACTGCAAAACAGAGACAATGAGTCAATGAGCATATCTACACACGTTGCTTATTCTGATTCAGTTTTATATTCAATATCAAATGGAGTATGAAAAATGCAACAGAACGAATCAAACCTTTCGTGTAATTGAAATATTGAAAAATACCGGATTATTTGATGATAACTTTTATTCTGAAAAACACCTCTCACCTCCAAAGTCATAAAACTAAGTCATCTTTTAGGTACCCAGAAGAAAGTGCACCAAGCACCAATGCAATATTACAGTTCATTTTATGATTTAGTCAGTTAAAAAGTATTTTTTCACACATTTTAGATTTAAAAACCAAAAGTCATATTCATCATTGATCATCAGAAAAATCTGTGTTTAATTTTATTTGCCTAACTTTAAATATTCTTTTAATGCCCCGTTTACGTAGAAAAATNTTTTAATGCCCCGTTTACGTAGAAAAATATCTTTTGACGATTCATATCACAACAGACTATAAAAATTCGGAGATCTTGTTACCCTACAAGGATTACATAATCTAATGCCCAAGCAAAACATGAAGTGACCACCAAGCAGGAAATGATTCATTGAGACAGAAACAGTGTGAAAATGCCATAAATAATGTGAAAGTTAAAATGAATTTTCGCGTCATTCTCTCATTGATATCTCTTTTTCGCAGTGAAATTTTAACGCTTTATTTTCTAGTAATAAGATACCTAAAAAGTTTAGATTTTTTTACCAAGATCGGTTATGAACTCATCGTTGTCTTTAGTCTTCTGTCTAATTGTGAGTTAGTATTTTATTAGCCACTTCATTAACATTAGAAAAAAAAAGTTGGCAATATATTGGATTCGCTTTTCTATGTGGATAATAAATTACAATAAGAAGTTTGCATGATCTGCTCATCCTACAGATGAAGTACTTTGTTTTCCTCACGCCGGCGATCATAAGTTGATTTTGTATTTTTAAAAATGATTTTATAATACAGTAGACAGTTAGCTTGAGTCTTTAGGGGGTGGAGAAATTCACTCACTCAATTTTGATGGAAAACTAGTCTCTAAATTAATCTTAAAATGTACCTACCAGAATAATTCGTGTATTGAGGTTTCATTTCTTGTTTTCAACCTTTGCAATTCCTTCGGTTCATTTAATAATTCATTAGTCTATGATAAACGATGCATATTCATATTGACTTTTAATTTTTTATCTGACTGTTTCTGATTACGGAACAGATTCGAGAGAAACAAAATAATCCGCGATACCGGTTTCCCGAAAAAATATTTGAACTTATCTGCATTTATCAAATGTATTTATCCAATCTACGAAGTAAAATTGTGTAACAAATTTTCACTTGATCAAGGATAAATTATGATTTATGGATGTTTATTGGTATTCTTAGTGGATTTAAAAATGATTCACTGCATTTGAATTAGTTTTCATTGATAAGTAATGTCGGTAGTTAATTATTACACAAATTTTCATCTAATTTGACAACATTATTTTAGTTTTAATCGAAAAAGCTGTTTAAGGGTACAATCAATTAAATTTTGCGCAACCAATCTTTTTCACTATTTCGTACATTATAACTTGAGTTAGTTTCTAATTTAAAAAAAAACTGACCAAAAGTTAAGTTCGCATGATAACTTTATACGATTGATGACTAAAATAGTTTGAATTTTGTGTCTGTTTATATATTCTGAATTTAATCCAAGGATTTAATCAGAGAAAGCATAATATACTATTTCTGAATTTAAAGTTTCATGCCAGGTAATTCATGTCATACTTCAACCAAACAGAAACAAATGCATAAAGGGTACAATCAATTAAATTTTGCGCAACCAATTATTTTCACTATTTCGTACATTATAACTTGAGTTAATTTCGTATTTATTAGACCGTAAAAAAGTTTCCATTTTGTGTCTCTTTATCTATTCTTAATTTAATCAGAGAAAGCATAATTTACTATTTCCGAATTTAAAGTTTCATGCAAGTCAATTCATGTCATACTTCAACCAAACAGAAACAAATGCATAAAAATTCGAGACGGTAGCTTTTTACCTCCTTCTCCCACTAAGGAAACCACTATAACATTTAACTATCAAGATATGTTTAACTCTTACACAAACAAATTACGACGGTACAAGCAAGTTCAATCAGACCCGCTTTGATTCAAAGCGGGATTAAAAATTAGCATGGGAAAATTCATCCGTACGAATGACAAGTCAAACCATCTTTTAAAAAAATCTGGTAGCATCCTAGAAGAGCTACGGAGCTCTGGTCTCCCTGAATATTTTTTTTGATCTATTGCATAAATAAATAAGCAAAAAACTAACAAATGACTTGAGAGACTTCATCAGGTAATTTAATAGTATGCTAAATGCTAATCTGCATTTCTAATCTTCATTTTCTCCGTAACGCTTAGCATTTTACATTCTCTCATTCCCAGAAAAAATTACTGAACCGGGTGCACATGCAAAACCTTGTTCATTCTTCATCTCTCTGTGGCTCAAGCCTTTTCTTAAATCTACTCATTTCGAAATCAGAATGAGAAAGAATGAAGAGTGGCTGACTGACATTGACACGTTGCCTGTTTAGTCCGGAACTTAGGAGGAACAACTTTCACGAGAAAATATCAGCAAGCTTGAGCAACTCAAGAAAAAAGTGGTTGGTATTGGTGTTGGTGCCGATATGATACAGTGGCATAGCATAACCTCGACAATAGTCATCCGTGTTCATTACCTTCATTAGATAAAGATTAGGCAGATGTGAAGTGCATCCAAAGGAAAAAAGTCATCTCAAACATCAAACTTCATCATTTTGGCATTTCACGGTGGTTTTTACGATTACATCATGCTCAGGGGGCAAAGTATCAGAATAAATTTTAATATACTTATTCTGCTTGAAAATACGTAAGAAACGGAAAATTTTATATTGGTAAAAAAATCTTAATATTTTTTATTCATGAGAAATCTGCATTACATATTAATTCAATCTAAAAGGTATTTTCAGGTTCAAGCTAGGCACTTCCAGAAGGCCACTTTGAAAACGTCATGAAGCCAAGCATGAGTTGGACTGGCGTAGATAGCATTCGTGGCTTTGTTAAACTGACAGAGGGAGCTAACATGCCCATAAAATACTTCTCCAATTTCTTGGTCTATTAGCATCCAAGAGAATGGGGTGTCAAAGGTTAGTTGTTTTCTACTCTTCCCTTGTTTCATTACGCCTCTGATTGCATTTTGTATTGAAGACTGTGGACTGTCGGTGTTTCCACATCCTCCAAGAGTCTTCGTGGATCGACGTAGTCTCTGATGGTTTTTGAATTGCCTGGAGTTTACGTGCTCTTCAATGTCGTCCACTGACTCAGGTTCTGTTTCTAGAACTTCGTAATCATCTTCGTAGTAATCTTCTGAAAACTCGGGGTCGTTGGTGTTAAGGTCGTCATTTTGAAAGTTGACAAGAGTACCTATAGTTGACCATATTGTAAAATGTTGTGAAAACTTTTTCTTAATTAATTTATTGTTTCATTATGATTTTAGTTACCGGAAGCAGAAGCTATCTCAATATAATTTGGAGATATTTCAAAATGATTTCCTTGGGTAATAGGCTGTTGACTATAGTAAAAATCAGATGGATCGCTGACATTACTTCGACAAAATGTTTCATTCATTCCCATCTACAAAGGTTAATATCTTGTGAAATTCTTTGCGATAAATATACATTTGTCAGTAATTGAGTAAAATTTAAGTTTTTTTTACTGCAGTTAGCCCCAAGTTGTGTCTCGCCACATTAGTTGCATTAACCGCTGGAAGCCTAACAGTTAAATTCTGCATCTTCCACAAACTTTCATTCGCCTGCACCTTCAAAAATTCTTCCCGGAGTTGTGGCGTATCCATAAATGTGTGAGCCTTGAATAGGATTAACTGTTTCGCAGGTCCCTTTATTCACCACAAAAAAAAAGAAAATTTTCATCATTGTTACTGCATAGAATTATTTTTAACCTTCATTTTTGCTTTTCAGTATCAAGCTACCTGAATATCTAAAACGATTGCAGAGAGATTCGCTGTTTCAGCAACTTTAAACAACCCCTTCATTTCCAAATATGGTACCAATGAGTCGTAGTTAAAAGGGAGGTCTCCAATATTATTCCATTCATACTGATTATCCCATCTCCCTTTGAAATATAAAGTGTTGAGATACGACCCCATGGTCACATTTTCAAACACTTTCCTCCACAACATTTTCGGGACGATCTCATTGTTCAAATGTCCTTTCGTCCCTAGATCAATGAAGCTATTGAAGCTATCAATGAACTCTGCAGTTTGATTAGTAAAGTCTAAATTAATTATGTGAGTAAGGAATTGGTCAAAGGCCATGGGTCTGGTAAGATTCCCGTATCGTGAGTAGACTGTATTTGAGATCCTGAATTGTCTCTGTAATAATTTTTATCAAGATCATAATTTAGATTTAAACTTTTTATTCAGTTCGAATTCATCAAACTGTCAACATTTTTTATTCACCCTTCTAAATTCGCGAAGAAGTTGAGCATACTCCAAAGCGACAGCTTTCTTCGGAATATGTAGAGCATGTGCCAATCCCTCAGTAGGAACATCAAATACCCTCTCGTTTATATGAGCTAACAATATCCCCACACCGAAAGGATTAAACATGGCAACACCAGGCTTAATCTCTGTAGCCTCAGTGGTCTCCTTCGCTCGCGAGATCAAGTCATTAGAAAAGTTTCGAAAGTGTTGTAAAGTCTCTTCTGCAATTTCCGGGTGGGCAATGGCATCCCCCTTGCCTGGAAGCGTTTCGAAAATTATGAAAGCAATCCATAACAGCTTGAACTTATCTCGTCGAGAGCTTCTCATCTTAAGAAACTATTACACTTTGAATAAACTCCTACAGAACATACAAACGCTTTGATCCACACTTCACGCAAACTTAAGCAGAACTGGTAACTGGTGCTCATGCGATTGAAATCGAAAGAGAAATTAAACTGATATCCAAAAAATGTAGGTCAAAATTGCTTCTTTAAGGCTATACTAAAGACTAAAGCTAACAAACCACACTCTGTCATTTTTATGGCGTGCAATATGCGGTAAGTCTAGCTTTGTAGAGTTTAATTAAGATTTTGAAGAAAAAAATGCATTTTCTATATCTCTCATACACTTTAAGCTTTAAGGTCTCTATACAAAGTAGACCTTTCTTTGGCGCAGTGTTATATGATAAGTTATGTATATACCGAAGCGAGAAAAGGAACTCTGTTGTAAGCTGCACTTTAATTAATTTGTCATTATCAAACTTTTCCTCTATTTATTTTCCCATTGGCTTTTCTAAAGAAATCGAAAGCTAATAAAATTAAAGACGAGAGCAAAACGGCAAAGTACTATAAAAGGACGGACACTCACACTCACACGCGCTATAATTCATGGCGTGTAGAAAGAAAAGGTTAGAACTATAAAAGCTTGAGTTATGTTGACTGATTGTTGTTGTGATTATATAGACTGTTAGTGAAATTACCTACCCTAGTAGAAAATAAATATCATTACTAATTCATTTCGTAGAAATCGAATTGGAATTTATCAAGATATTTGAGCCTAGGCTTAAGCTTTGAAAATAATGCAGAGCAATTGTATTTTTTTGTTGTAAACCGCATCAAGCCATCAAGTTTAATGCTAATATAGTGCAAAAGTAGGTTGACAATGAAGACCTATTGGATAGACTTGCCTTGTGAGTTTTTCTTTTTATGGGAGAAATCTGGTTTTCAAAACCATCTCATTTTCCCATGCTTCCTTGCAAAGGGCATTGGTCGCATGTTTCACGTTTGATGTTTGAAATTGCGATAGGATCGAAAATATATCAAGGAGACTGAACAGCGTTTAGTGCTTGTACTTTATGCCTGTGTTGAAATACTAAAGGAAACTTATAGAGGATAACGGTTAGATTTTAGATTGCGAAATGTACGCTGCAGGAAGTGTTTAACATGTTTTTGTAATAAGAGATAACAGAAGACTTTGAAAAGGTCATTGGTAATAGTAGTCGTGGTCAAGTAACGTACCGTTAAAGAGCGAAAAAGGATGTTGCATGATTTTACTATACAGACTCTACTAAAAAGTAATAACTTTTATTTTATGATGATGAGTCATGAGGAATGAATTGGCTTGACTTATGACATGACAGAGGTTTATAATTAGGCAGGAAGTCGTTATATTCTTTGACTGATTTTCCGATTTCAGTTGAGTTAATTAAGTTCTATAGAGATGAAAATATTAAATGTATGAAAATATTTTTATTTGCTTTGAATGTTGTATGCCTTTGAGCAGGGAAAGCGTTTGTAGTTTCCCATCATTTAAAACGTGACAGATGAAGAATCAGTCACTGATTGACGGGGAAATCTCTTGATTTATGAGGTATAAAACTTAAAAAAAATTCTCTTCATCCCCAAAAGTTGGAGCCTCTCGCAGTTTTAAATTAAGTACCCTTTCGTAATCCCGAATCGTTTTCCTTCTCAAGAAAAGTTATTTCGCCAAAGACTCAGCCAGACAAAGCTATTCCAATAGGGCTGGTCAAATGGAACGGGGTAGTTTTTCCAACGGAGGTCCGGATCAATGTGATACCTGCAATGATGATGAACCTAAAAGAAGGCTATCCAATCTACCCTCTCACTTTCCGCGACCTCCTCCGTCCTCCAAAAAAATTAGACCTGGGACGTATACCGTGAGGAAGCCTAAGAAAGAACAGCGACCAGAGGAACCCATCCAAATACCTTCGTTGAATAACAGTGGTCTAAACTTTCTTGGGGAGGGTCACCTCTGTTTGAATCCAAATGCAAGGATGGTACGTTATAATGAAGGTGCGGGAACCTCTTTTGGTCTTCATCTCCTCCGTAAATCTGCTCCAATGGTTGGACAAGATCTCCATAAAAAATTCAAGTTTAAGCGAGACAGTGACGCAGAGGCTGTTTTAATTGATGAGTTTCAAAAGCGATTGGGTCTCGCAAGACCAGAATACTTTGATAACAGAGATGGCACAAAAGATTATTCCCCGGGGGGAGCTATTTGCCCACCACGATATAACAAAGGGGCATTAAGGCTTCAGCGATTGACTAAAGAACAGATTAAAAATGGACTGTCGTTCATACAAGCGACAAACTCCCCAAACAAGAAGGTTTTGACTGCTTCGGAAATACAGTTAAGACAAAAGCATGCTCTTAAAGATGTCTGCGGAAGGATCACCCACCATCCTAAGGCAAAACATAGGGAAATCTGTAAACGACTTTGTGAAGCTCCTTCAATGACAAAAGAATTGGATGAGCTATACCAAGACTACTTTGAAAGATGTGCGGAAGGAAATGAAAAGAGTGAAGAGTGTCGACTACTCCATCACGTAGCACCTCCTAATCGTCGTGAACCAAGAAGGTCTATTTTGAAAGATCCCGCTCATGAGCGCAGATTTAGTATTAAGCAAACTGACGCACAAGGAAAACGCAGAAGTAGTTTCAAACCTCCTCAGGTCAAGTTTGAGAAAAATATAGAGGTCATGAGTAAAATCAAGAAAGTTCCTGATATGGAGGAGGCACTCCAAGACCAAGTGGCTAAGTTAAAGCCCCAAAGACAAATTCTGAATACTAATGGCCCCGCAGGTCACGTCCCTATTTATCCAGCTGCAAACATCCCTAACGAAGAGATATTCCCCCTCCACGTAAAAAATCCTGAGAAGTTTACTCCAGTAAAATTGATTCAGATACCGATGAGATTAGCGGAGGAAGAAGCACAAGAAGCTAAACAGGCGAGACAGGACCTAGCACGAATATATTTTGCTCATGAGGCCTCCAAAATCGTGGCCTGCTCTACTTTGGGACTCTCTGGGAAAAACCCTTTAGTTCGGAAAGAGATCGTAGTGAAGAAGCAAAGTCTACCTCATTTCTTCATGGATCGTTTACTAGAAGACAAAGAGAAAGCGGCAAAGGAGAACAAAATGAAAAAGGTTATAGCGATGAAAAGTGAAATGGATGCTTTTGACGAGGACATGATCCGCAAATTGGAAGATCCTCCTACGCAATTCGGAACCTGCTCCACATTCGATCCGATGGAAACTCAACCTACAGAGAAGTCTCTAATCAATTTAAAACTCAAAGTGGAGATTTTAAAGAGGCAGAGGGAACGTGATGTGCAGGCAGCCTTTGAAAGGAATCGTTGCAGGAAGGCCTACTTCCAGCAGAAAATATTACCTTTGGATTTCCCCCGAAATATTGACCAGCAGCTTAGAGACTTTGCATACAATAGGGATCCTGTCACCCTCAGTTTAGACGAAATCGAATTACGTAAGGAGCTAAATGAAGTGGTGGAGAAATGTAGGACATTCGATGAGCACCGACTGGCATACGACAGAGAACATTTGAGATTCAGTCCAGGGAAAACTCTAGAATTTTGCAAAGAGATTGCTAACGTGTTGATGAATGTTGCAGTGGAAAGCTCCGAGTATATGGCGCTAATGGAGAAGGAGCCTACGAAGGAAATAGTAACGGAGTGGAAGAAAAACTTTTTTGCATGGATGGAGAGTAAGTGAATGAGTAAAATATCATACTTCGAAATCAAATATAATTGCTGAATCTTTCTAACTTTTTATTTTAGATCCCAAGTGCGAAACAGCAGAAGCTGCGGCTACAAGTTTGGACACATCACGAGATTTGGTAGACGTCATTGTGGAGGTGGCCATGAATAAAAGTGACTTTAAGGCGAAAACTGGCGAAGAGCCACTACGGAGCATTATACAGCACTGGACTGATACTTTGTTTTCTTCGTGGCTCACATGTAAATCAATTTAATTGATTGAAATGTAAAAAATAGTTTGTACAAAACTTATCATAATATGATAACATTTTATGTAGTTCCCGAATGTAATAATGACACTGATGCGGAGGGTTCTTCTGGATCTACTCGACAAGCTATTAATGGAATCATGGAAGGACTAATAGAGATGACATATCGAATCAGCGAATATAAAGCGGAACATGGAGAAGAGCCATCTAAGAGCTTGGTGCAGGAATGGCGAAACAAATTCTTTTCATCGATGCGCGCCAGTATGCTGCATAACTTGCTATACATTTAATATCCTTTGAAAAGATTGGGAGTAATTTTAAATATTGAAACTTTGAAGGTGATTTTTGTGATCCCGCGGAAGAAGAGACTGGTGGCAATTTGTCCAGAACTATTTTAGATGTAATACTAGCCTGTAGTGGAGAAAATTAGTGACTACAGGGGGAAAACGGGAATGAACCCGTCAGAAAATATGCGTCATGAATGGAGAGAGCAATTGTTTGCTGCAGCGTACGGTGGGTGGGCTTTTACTTTTAGAGAAAGTATTAACAAATTGCTGTTTGCTAACGTCTTAATTTTTAATTAGCGCAAGAATGTGAATGCGAGGCAACTAAGGAGGAAACTCCGGAGGATATTGCTCAACTTATGTTGGATGTAGTATTGGACACAGTGGTGAAAGCTAGTGATTATAAATATCACATGAAGAAAGAAGCTCCTAGTTGTCTCACTGAGGAATGGAGGGATGAAATATTTGCAGAGATCCAAGGTCACAAAAAATCACAAACAAATTATATCAAAACAAATATTCATGAATATCTAGGTTAATTTTTTTTCTTTCTGCAGGGAAAGAATGTAGACGCGACCATGATTACTCCAATGAGCAAA
>JAANSQ010003374.1:0-10227 GCA_036850885.1 Lepidocyrtinus dapeste
CTGTGACCTTCACTATCGTGTTTAGCGACCTTAATTACATATAGTACGATGGTTTTCGTGCATTTTGGCGACAAAAAGTTTGCGCACCAAATGGCGATAGAATAAAAGCTTCCTACAGTATATCAAAGCATTTGGAAACATGATAAAGTAACTGTATAGTTTTTAGGTCATATATCCGTTGATGTTTAAGGTCAGGGGCCTATGTGACTGATTTTATAAAATGACAACCTATGATTTGTGATGATTCGTTGGAAGCCCTTGATCTCATGACTATGAAAAATGTAACCATTGAAACATTTAAATTAATCCCGTAACTGTAACTCGTACATGTTCCAGCTACTTTCTTAAATGCTTTATTTTTTGTTGTTGTACTATTTGTATCTCTTTATATAAAAAGGAGTAACTCGGTCCATGAGGCTAAAAAATATAGCAAATATCAATTTGAATTGGAATTTCATTTATTATGGGAGTCAAACCATCTCACATACATACATCTACATACACGTCTCAGACTCTCAGACACTTTAGGTAGCCATGCAACAAGAAAAGTGAAAGGTATAGTTACGCTATAGTTAGCTGATTTGTACTAAATGATACAAGCTCATCTTGGTATAACTGAACGAACAGATGAAGAAAGTTTTTACTTTTTGGTTTAAAACGAAAAATAATATTAAAGAAAACAAATAAAACTCTGGAATAACTGTCTAGTCCTTTTTTCAAGCATCCAGGCATAAATAAATGTTGATTCAACGATTTTTTGGGAAAATAAAGTTAAACGAGGTGTTAAAATACTGTCATTACATAGAACATGACGAGACATGGAAAGAGCTGTAGACATTTAAAGATGATGTTGATCTCGTTTCTGTTTTTTCAGGTCTCAATGGATCGGCCCAAAAATGTGATAACGAAGGCGAAGTGTTTCCTTTACCAGGGTCAATTGAGAATCCATGTTTCACTTGCTTGTGCAAGGTAAGTACCTGCTTGAATACTAAAGCTGAAATTAACTTTTGACTCTCACTTTTGTTGTTTCCCTCATCATCCCTCTCACACAAACAAATAATCACAACTTCAAATTTTAACTTGTTCTCCATGATGATAAAATTGTTTGTGGTGAGCATTGAACTTACGTAGATAATCTTCTTGATGTTGACTATCATACGAGAAAATACACACCTGCATAAGCTTCCAAAGCAAGTTTGATTTTGGTATTTTGTGTGTAATCATGAATTCGTTTTTTATTTTTCAAACCTTACGTATTTTCAAATATTTTTTATGCATGATTGAATAATAAATCGTTCCGAATCCTATCTAATATTATGAGACAGAGCATAACAGAAGCTGTGTTTTACTTGATTTTAATTTAGAGGTAGCGTTTCAGATGTTGCTCAGAATTACCTGTTTCTTGTTTTTCTTGCTGCGTTTCAGATTTTGAAAAGCATTATCAAAACTTTTTGTTTGGACTTGTAGCGTAGCCAACATGGAGAAAACATTATTGTTCTGGGCTATAGATTGGTAACCTATTATTAGCATACCTCTTTCAATCTTTCACTATTACTTTTTATGATTCTAGATGAAAACGACAGAAATAAATACATTAAAGCTTTTAAAGACGTAGCTTCGCTGATATGTGAAAGGGTTACAACATCTAAACTGAATCAAAAGGTTAGACTAATGCATGAAAGTACAGAATTCAGACCAAAATATTGCAAAGGCGATAAGGTTTACGGTAGAAGTAGCCCAATCTGACAAGACAAACCACGGTAGAAACGGTGTAGGAAGAATCATGATAAGGTATTAATTCTTTCCACACTGTTCCATCCAAAATGGTTAACAAGGAGGAATAGAAATGCAACTACTCCAACTAATGCACAAATGAGACATTTTAACTATAGATCAAAGTTGTATCCAAAGGAGACAAATTTACAAATGTTTTCGACTGAGCTCAGCAGCAGTTAGATGCTTGCTGAAGTTCCAATTCGAAAGAATTAAAGCCTTTATCAGTGCCTACTAATCCAAGGGTTGTCCTGAAGAGGCCAATTGTTACATGATTCGGAATCAGGACTTCAAGACTGAAGAGGTTTCAAATAAGCTATCATAAGTCGTAGGTTTTCGTTTAAAAAATCATTGATTCTAGACCTTATGCGTTGACCAGTATGGTCCAGGAACTATTAGGTCTTTTGGGCACCCCAAGTATGTTTATGCATGCCAAATTTGAAATTAATCGGTCAACGCGTTTGAGAGTTATGACGCGAAATAACGAACCGACGGACGCATCAAAATCAGTACTTCGCGTTGCATGCTCAGCTACGTAATAATAATACACGGATAGAGCTAGTAGACTTTCATTGTGTTTGAAATTTGCATTCGTCGCATTTCTCCAGTATGATAAATCCCATCTCACCACAATCATGATAATCTTGATCGAAGATTCAATCGATCACATAGACGGAAAGTAGGAAAATTTACTTACCTCCTGAATACTGTTTTTACAAAAAGTACACCTGTGAGATAATTACTGTACATTTCATCATATCATTTTTTCTGTGATGTACGGTTTAAATGTGTACTATTAGGAAAGATATGGAATGCATCTCGTCTCAACCCTAAATATTGTAGGTATGCATGTTTTTACGGATTGGATAATTTTTGTAATAACCATGAAAGCACCATTTATTTTAATCATCCCTTCAGAATGGTACGTTCTTCTCCAGGACTGGTTTGAAATTAATTTTACTTCAAGTCGCTTCATGTATAAATGTCTGGTATGCTTAAAATTCTACAAAAACCACTAGTTTCTTTTCTTCAAACAGAAACAAAAGAATTTCGAACGGAATATACGTACATAATGTGCATCTCAGCAAAGAATTTTAAAGAATTAATGCGTCCAATACCAGTACCATGGACTAGCTTGAGATTAGAACTTAGCGTAATAAATCTGTGAGGGTTTAAAAAAGCCGTAGTATATAAGACTCCAATTCAATGAAAAAATTTACCTCGAGTTGAACAAAAGATAAAATCCGTCGTATTTTGATCCTCCTACTTCCCACACTTTATGACTTGGGAGATATCACACTTTATGATCATTATGCTCCAAATAAACGACTATATTTTTACAAGGGAAATGTAAATATCTTTATTTTCAAACAAAAAACGCTGTACCCACAGAAAGTATTACAACTACATAGTAATCAAGAGAGGTGGAAAGGAATGTACACAAAGAGAGTAGAGATTAGAATCTATCTTCCAGTTCGTGAGACAACTTCATAAAATAAAAGACTTCTAATGACTTTTGCATCCAAGGTAAAAGATGCATTCTTCAAAAGATAATATAGTTTTGGACGAGAATATACCTATTGAACATTAAACCTAATGGGTTCCCCCTATATGCATGTACATGAAAACTGAGGTAAAAGTTTTACTTCATTGAATAAGTGAAGTTATGTATTTACAAACGTTACGAGAGTTTCTCCTGCTCTATTTCACGCATATTTTTAGTTTCCAGATACAACGTTTTTAAACAACTGCAAAAGAATTTCCCACAAGCATAAACGTAATAAACCCCTACATTGTATCTCCTCGCCCAGTATTTAGTCTTCCATAAAAGAAAATGTCTTAGTGTCGAACAATGGAAACGCTTGATAACATCAAAAAAATTAACAAAGTAGATTTTGGTGGTAGCGGCATATGTTTAAGAAGTTTTTCATATTATGAAAGTCGGTATCAGCTACTTTTTTTGAACTACTGGAATTTACTACCTGTACAAAACAGATCTTATAAAGAAGTTCGTATACTGAATGATATCGCACGTATGTGAATGGAAGGGTGAACAATACATTTTTTATAACAAATTTCAAACAAGACGCCAATTTATGTAGTACGGTCGGTACATAAACGAAAATTTCCAGTTGTCGTTATGGTTTCAGTCTACAACCACACAAGTGGAATATGTGATTGTATTCTTGCCTTGACGATGGGAACGAAATTGCCGAATTCATCTTCTTTTCGGGCTTCTTGTAGAAGCAACGTCACTGATTAGTTGAATCTTATACACTCCAGAAGAAATTAGTCATAGTCATCATTCTGTAATCATCATTTTGAATATCATCATCTACACTTTGTACCCGCAATGATGAATGAATTCAGGTTGATGTTGATGAAAGAGTATATACATTCTTTACTTTTCTGAGAAGCCTCTCATAAAGAAATCATCATCTTCAAATGTCGCATTGAAAGAATTTTCTGTTTGTCTTGTCCTGCACTTTAAAAACTTATCTAGACAAGTTTGAAAACTACTGATTTACTTTGTCTGTCACAGAAAAGAACAATGAATGCATCTGTTCAAATGACAACATAATACTTAGGTTAAAGTTTGTCAAGAAGAACGTCGACAATGTTTATCCCATCATAATATTGTCTTGGTAAAAATTCTCAAATTTACTTTTTGACAGATTTGAGCTAAGGACTATCAGAAGTGATTTTTTTAGTTTTTTTCAACTTAATCATTATGTCATTGTCAATCATTCTGTCCCAGTGAAGTAAGGTATGATCATTTTTATTTGACTTTACTTGTGTACATTATTTAATATGTAATCTAACCTTTTAACAAAAAACTATATTTTTATGAAGCTTAAGCGATGTTGTTTCCTCAGATCTAGATATCTAATCTCTTAGGATAAGTCTCGTTTAATACTTAAATAAATACGGTGAAATAAGGAAGGAATAAAGTAACCTCCAAGTTTAAAATAATGTCAGTTTTGAAATCTTTTGTAATTAAAAACAAGATAGTTTCAATATTTTTTTACCTGGGATGGGTACTAGTTCTAAAAACTGAAATCCATAACTATTTATAAATTTCTACTTTTAGTCCCCTGCTTCACATAAATGAATACCTAGTAAGAAGCTTAAATGGTATTCCAAGAATTTTTAAGTGGCACTTGAAAAATACTCGGACAAGACAGATTGTTATTAGTACCTAAGTTTTAATTTTTCCGGTGGGATTTACAACTAAAACTTGTGAATCGGAGACAGTAAATGTTAACTTATACTGGGCTCATATACAATGTATTGCATACTGGAGCTGATTATCGCCGTGAAAAAAGTAGTGGGATATTCTTGACTGGCCTTTTCTCAAGAAAATTAAGAGACAAAGCAAATTATATAATTTGAATGGGAAGTAGAAGGGACCTAGGATGGGCAGTTTATGGAAATACCTTTGCATTCCTTTTGCTTCGTAAAATTTGTGTGAGAATGTGGTTCTGAATTTATCCCCTTTTCTAGAGAAATGGATGATGCTCTCTAAGACAATGCTAAAATGTTGAAAGTACACTTATTTTTTCATTGAAGAAAGGAAGGAAACTCGTCGTGAGATAATTATATTGAACATACGCAGTACCCAAAATTGGGCACATAATCATTACAAAGTTAGAGACGTACGGGTAAAAATTCTTACACATATCTAATCTATGTACTTTAACTTTTGACGTCTGAGAAACGACCGTGTCATATATTAACTCATGCGTTTTCTTCCACCCCAGCATAAAAAACTTACTTAGCCTTTATCAGAGCCGAAACAACTCAAGTTTAACAAAAACGCTTCCACAATCTCTCCAGGTGGGAAAGCGAATGAGTGAGCCTACGTTTTTGATTTTCATTCAATAAATTCTGTTTTCCCTAGACCGAAAACAAGGGCGGTTTACGGTTTCAATCTCTCCGACCATCATTCACTTCCTCTATTGGGCTGTCAATAAGACAAAATAGTGCAGGATATTGTTTCTTGAATGGTTTCGTTGGTGGTACATTGCATGCCTAAACAGATAGGATGAACTGATAATCAGACCAAAATAATGGTACAGCAGTGAGAAAAAAGAGACCGAGCGGAGGAAATTAAGGGAAAACACTTTTTGGCTTCGTGATGCAAGGCATAGCAAAACGAAGCCGAAAAGGTAATAATAACGATGATAGCGTAGTTTTTCTTTTGTATCTTGCACAATCATTGCCGAGCAATAGCTCAAGGGCCCACATTAACTTTTTCAAGAACTAATGTTTCAACTCAACATCATTATTATTACTTTAATGTCGAGAGAGAAGCTGATTGCTTATTATTTACGGCATACTGAGCGCTTTAAAGGGAAAACAATGGAGGGTAAGATGTGTGGAAAAAGGAAAAACAAACACGGTGTGGCTCACCTGTCAAAATGGCATTTGTGCTTGAGATGTGTGCATTCCCAAAAGTTATATTTTTTCAGCTCATGCTATAATTTCAGCTTGCTTTTATTTCTGAAAGTCAAGTGAATACTGTTCCCTTACTGTAGCTATTAGGGGAGCCGGAACGCTCATTTTGGAGAAATGGGCCCACCGACGTGGGTCCGAAATTCCTCATCACTCATGTTTAGTAAAAAAAAAGATAAGTAGTTGAAGAGTATATAACAGCATGGAACATTAAGCCAAACTGGAAGAAAACCTAAATGCACTAGAACTATTAAACTTTTGCTCCAGTGTGGCCCAAAAGCAAGAGACGAAATAGTTTTGCAAAAAAAATCATGGTGAATTTTTCCATGCATCGTAATCCTAACAGACTTAAATCCCTGGAAAAATAATGAAAATCATTTAAATTCTATGTTTTATATTGAGCAAGATTTACTTAAATTAAAATATGACGACCTTGAGTAATGCTCTTGGAACTTTAAAAATATTTCAACGTCACGGGGCATCGTGTTAATATCCTAAAGGGTTTGTATTCATTGAATTTCTAAATTAGAAAAAAGTTGTAAATAGCCAATAATTAATGGAAATTATGTGTCTTTTTGAGTGTAAACATAGCTGGAAACACGTTCTATGTGAGTTTTAAAAGGGAAAAGATAGGACATATTCAGATACAGTATTTTATGTTATAAAAGTAGTTGTAGTTACTGATAAAGTATTTTTAGTGACGTGTTTGCACACATTAAGATTACAACTTTTTATACGTCTGAAATTATATAAGCGGCACACGCAGCGGTGTTGTTCTTAAAACGTTAATATGCTTTAAAGAGCACGTAAAAACACAATAAGACGTTTTATCATTAAAATACGCCTAGCCCACCTCGTTTTGAACGTGTTTAATTATGCATCACCAAATTCAAGTGCAAATTAGTTACAATCTTTTTTTGCCAGAAAAAAGAGAAGATCCGGTCTGTAAGTCGACAAGAAGACGGACGGTTTTGGTTGTCGTCGCGTATCGTAAAAATCTACAATAGGCCTTACACTGAGTAACACTACCAAAATATTTTAATCGAAACATCTAGTCATGTAACTACAAATACCTAATATATACCTACCTATTTTATATATACATTACTTTAAAATCCAAAAGCAAATGATACCTGAAAATAGGAAAAAAATGATGTTGTCAGTCAGGTAAATCTGAAATGTGCTCTATTGTATAATGTGACGTCCTTTAAAAATAATGCCTCTAAATTATCTCCTCGTGCAAGGCAATTGCTGGGAGGCATTCATCGCCTGACTATAAATGGTTATGGCAGACAAGGGCATCCATCCCAGAGTGAACTAATGAAACAGTTATATTTAGCTTTAAAAATTCTGCAAACCCGGATGCATGCTCACTCCTTACGTTTCGTTAAGCACATGTATTACGTATTAATAAATACTCCTTTCTCTTTTTTTATTATATAACAAAAGAAAAAAAACCTGCTCCAGTGTTTGTTCAAATGATAAATATGACGCGTACTTTCCAATTTAGAATGATTCATAAAATTTGCAAATAATGTGACAAGAAATTTTTATTCTTTTACTTTCTAAATCAAAACCATTTCCAGAAAAATCCAGAAAAAATGTCTGGAAATTTTATTTTTCACATACTAGTAAAGTTGCTCCCTTTCATTTCATGTCATTACATTTGTGTGAGAGAGGAAAGGTGTGTGGTAAATTTATTTCTATGAAACAATTAAGAAACTTACAACTTATTTTTTATAGGGTGGCCGAGTTGAATGTGAGAAGCAGCAGTGCCCAAGTCTTCAAGGTTGCTTCCTCATTGTATCCGGGCAGAAGGAAGGATGTTGCGAAGTTTGCAAAGGTAATTTGTCTTAAACAGCTTAAAAATCTTAAGTAGCAATTCTTCATAATTTCGAGGAATTTATAACTTGCCCAAACAACATGTTATCCAATGTAGTTATATTATGATACATGTTCAAGGCATGTGTAAAAATTTAAACCAAGATGAAAAACATGGATAAATATTTCTTCCAAAAAGAATTTTTTNCCAAAAAGAATTTTTTATGCTGGGAGTTTCCTTCACCGCTTTTTTACTATCGTACTTAAGTATATCTAGTTTTTGGTGACGTAAATGGCGGCCTATTTGGCTTTGATGGTGAGAAAGGTAGACTTATTGACAACAAAACTTATCACCACAAGCTTCCATGGAGAAAAAAGAAAATCAATAAAAATGCTCATCTTTTTTCACAACAGTACATCCTAGTTTAACATTTTGCGAATAGTCTTTATGGCTGCAAAAAGATTTTGCTCTTCCCTGTAAAATATTTTACGAGTTTGTGCGATTTTTGTTACGTAGATAGACCTTTTTGAGTAAGTAGGTTATATAACTGTCAATGACTTCTCTTCTTACTGCAATAAAAAATGTCCGATGAAGTTGAAACGTACAATGTGGTAATTGGTAATGTTTAACAACGAATCTTAACAAGTTTTTTCAATGCCATTTTGTCTCTTCTTTACTCAATAACAACAAGAGCACATTTTTCCGATCAGCCTCTTGGTCACCACCCAATATGTGAACCGTGAAGAGTGGAATAAATTGAGAAATACCAACAGGTCATCTAAAAATGAGCTTAAGGGCACTGCCAATTATCATCTTATGATGCGAACAGGAGATTACATAAAAGCTCACATTTAGACTGACCTGACATATAACGTATGGATTTATGTTTTATGTGTGCGTGTTGCTTCAACGCTCAAAATAATTTTCGATTATGCTCCTTAGTAGCCTTGTCACCAGCATAATTATATAAATGAATGTTTTAAGTATTCACGCTGGACGTCTTTTCACTATTATAATTTACCGCTTTTTTTCATGTGTCTACGTATCACCTAAATGAATGCGGTAAAAACAATATAACACACCCAGAGGAATATCATAAAACCAGTATGAAACTAGTTTCTCATTCCAAAAATGCTGAAAAACATCATAAAAATTAGTGGAATTCAACATTTCCCATATCAGTAAAGTGGCTCATATACACGCGCTTTTAATTCGCCACTTGTTGCATTCAAATTAATGCCAATGACCAGCAGCTACAAAAAGTCATCAGTCAGTAGGGTCTCTCCTTAAGATAACGAAAATTACTTGGTACATGCAACTCCACTTAAGAACTGGCTTCGCGTAACATCGATTTTCGTCATATTCATGTCAATTTCAGTACATTGGTATTGATAACAATTTATAAATAGAGTCACTCAAAGGAAATTAATAAGGAAAATCTTGTTTTCAAAAAAATATCTAATCTTCCCATGTTCCATTTCATCATGAACACTGGTAAAGCGTTTTAGTTTTCTTACGCGAATCTATAAGCATATAAATGCTGGCGTTACAAGAACGTATTATTATAATTTAATTAAAGTAATTTAGCACGAATTTAAGCAGCTCTAATTACTCGTGTTAATGTTTTTGTTTATATTGTCTCAATTCATGGTTTTTCCAAAATCTAGTTGTATTTAATTATCAATCGCTTTTGTATTTTTTCTTGTCGCAGGATGCAAGGTTGGAAACGTGACGTATGCAAGTGGAACTGAAATTATGCAAGATTGCGTTAAAACGACGTGTACAGCAGGAGTACTGACTAGATCTCAAATCCATTGTTATACTCCATGCACTCATCCCATACCTCCAAAACCTGGCCAGTGTTGCCCTACCTGTGACAGTTGTAGTTTGAACGGGAGAGAATACAGGCATGGAGAAGAAGCAATTTTACCCGAGGATCCTTGCGTCCGATGCAAATGTCAACGTGGATCCTTAACTTGCACCAAGCATGCGTGGTAACATTTGATTTCTTATTATTAAAAAAACATACATTAAACATGATTTTTCAAAAGATATTTAATTTTTCACAGTCCAGTACTCGCATGTCCAGCGTCTGCAACTTATTTGGAAAAAGGAGAATGTTGTCCCAGATGTAATGGGAGCAGAACCAGATATGTCCCGAAAAAAGTTTGCCTCTT
>JAANSQ010003375.1:0-10225 GCA_036850885.1 Lepidocyrtinus dapeste
TTTTTTGCAGTAAAAATGATGTACATGCTTGAAAACTGATTCAGTTTCTTGAAACTAACTGGAAAAATTCCTCAGAGGAATATCTTACGAGTTACTTACGGAATGTAGTGCCTTCATGTAGAATGCATCATCATTAAAGAAAACATAAAGCTCAAATAACTTAATCCGATCATAGGTTCAATGGGGGGTAATGTGATGCAATGCTTGCTCACTGTTTCACATTTTAGAAATTGTACTTCAAGATAAAATAACGCAACATTTTCACCAAAGCTTTAAGCCTATATTGTAAACAAATTCATTTTAATGATTGGCTTAAGGAAAAGCTGGTTGGTCTGGCTATCGGCGCATATTAAAATGCATTAAGGTAAAACGTTTGTTGCTCATTTTGTTATAGTTTTGTATAGAGATCAGAAGTAATCACACCGTCTGCTGAGATTAACTATGTACTTGTCGATAATAATCGTTTCATATAATATTGCCCATGATGTTCATCCATGTAATATCCTTTTCGTCTGTGGTATTTTTTTCGCAAGCCCTTATAAGACCTCACTTGACGCTCAAAGCAAAGAAGTTACCATTCTCAATCTTAACCCGTCCATTCAAATAGATTATGATATGGCAAGCTATAACCATCATTATTAAAATGCGCCAGAATCTTTTACGAAAAGAACAAACAGTCTACATGAAGTCTTCACGAGAAACAGAAATCGTCAGATTACTTTAGATATCTTTTGATAGTTGAAGACGAACCAAGATGCAATTCGGTAGAGAGGACCATGTTCCGCACACAAAGTGAAATTGAACTCGATTTAAGTTACCTAGAAAATATACAAGGCTAGTCAGTCCGACATGGAGATAGTTAGTTAGTTGCGTATTTATTTTTGTACGACGGCTGCAATATTTACTTCAAAAGTTGGGACAAGTGAAGTTATCAAATTGGAAATGAAAGATATAGTAAGACGATTAACTCACGTAAAATAAACGATTGTGACAAGGGTCATTCTAATCGTCCACCAAAGCAGATAACAGATTCAATTCACTCGCCAGACCGTCAGAACAGACGAAGAAGGAAAAAAGTGCGCACTGGCTACAAATACCAAACAAACTTCTTTCTTAAAACGCAAACCATGCCTCAGTCGTCATCATCATTATCATCATCATCATCAGGTCTCTGCAATTACTACGCATTTTACTCAAGGGGTGAAAAGAAGAGAGAAGTTTTTTAAGAATGAAATTCTTGGCTTCTTTACTAGGTCCTCACTCTCGAAAAAAAATTCATTCATAACAAGTGTCAACCTTTCTGGTTTTTTTCGAGTATGTGTCCGTGCTCCTTATAGTGCTCTTTGCATCCCTATAAAAATTATTGTAGATTTTATAGTGAAACGTGTTCAGAGGGGACTTTATAACATCAATGTGATGGGTCAAAAGAAAGGGTAGTAAAGTAGTTCCAATAGTCGTAAACGATACATATAACATTCTTTTACCTTCATTGTTCAAAAATCAGCTTTGTTATTTTATAACCCTACTTGTAACATCGAGAAGATAATCAGGTTAAAACTTTCCTTTAAGATTCAAGGTACATATATACCAGGAAAAGGACTTAGGAAGTTGGATTTTTATGTTAATCTTTTCTGTACAATAACGATATCTTCTGGAATACATAAAAAAATTTACCACAGATTGTGGGTGCACAGATTTTCGCTGAAACGAATATCACAATTAGTGATGCTCCTAGAATATCTTTCAAAACAAAGTTTCACCCTATCTCTTTAAAACACAAACAATGTACGCAGGTGATGGCAGAAAAAACGGAAGTGCATTCCTCAGATCACATCATCACATCAACAAAACCGGCAGACGTCTCGAGGATAAAAAATTAAAAATGGGATGAGCAAAGCCCAGCACACAATTTTCATGGCGAGCATCGGTCCCTAAAATGAAGAATTTGTCATTGTCTTGTCAAGATATTAGGAACAGAACCAACATTTCCCATTTCATGGTTCAGAAACATATACACAGTTCTAAAAGACAAGTATAGTTTTTATTGTGGAAAAAGACATTATTATTTTTTTAAGTCGACTTGTGCTGAAGTGGAGGTGGATGTGTCACTACGCTGCTAAGTAGAAAGGCCAATTCACAAACAATACAAATTACACGTGAGTTTTAAATGAAGGGGTAGAAATGGTCGTAAAATGTGAGGGTGCGTTTTCTAGTTTTTAAGAAGAGATAAGAAAAAAAGCACTTGGCTTTGGTACTTTATGTACACTTTATCCGAATGTTATATGACGACGTTCTGGAAAAAGTCGATGTCAGTGAAAAAATGTCATATAAGAACCTACTTAGTACAAGCTCTCACTGTAGTAAAATGAATGCATTTCTGTTTTCTCTTATTCAATTCTCTTTCTTTCAATACGTATTTATGGAGTGTACTATAAAGGAAAGATTCTTAAAAAATCTTCTTGAATGAATAGAAAACATGGACCATTGAGTTGAGTGTTTTTTTTCTATAATATTGGATTATATATCCACTTGTGTAAGATAATAGTGGAAGAACAAGTTTTCTCCAGTGAAGCAGAAAACGGAGAAGAGACCATTCATTCAAGAAAGGGATTTTTTTTGTGCCCTCTCCTGTTCGTCGTCCATCCGACAAAAAACATACAACACAAGACGCTCACTCACTCAACTCGTTCATTCTTTACTCGAGTCACTTAATTTCATTCAGTATTCTTGAGTCACTTGTTGTGTCGTACTTAGATTTTTTTACCAGTAAGCAATAGTAGCACAAGCTTATATTTAATAACAATAAAAGTAATAGTAATGCAGAATACTTGTTTTTTGGGATTTATACGGATATACCTACGAGAGATGAGTATGAAGCACTTTATAATATTCAATTTTCTTACCTTCATCATCATCGTTGTATTTTTACTCGCAAACTGAGACTCGCGTGTATGTGCATTGGTATTGGTAAAAAAATCATGAATACTTCTTGCTGTCCGCCGCGTAATATATTATGCACGATGAAGAGTGATAATAATGAAGAAAACCCTTTCTATTAGTAATAATGGCAAGAAGAAGCAGTGGCCAAGGTTTTAAGGTAAAAAAGGTACATATGAAATACCTACAGGCAGATTATATGCATATAAGAAGCAGCACAACACCTAAAATCCCAATGGTCATGATGATGGTGATGTTGGTGTTGGTTGTAGTGGAGGTTGTTGTTGTTCTTAGTTGATGATGATGACGATATTATATGACGATGATGATAAGAAGACGTTTTGAACCAACACAAATGTTTCAGTTGTTCTCTGGGAGCCTTCCTGGAACTACAATTTAGCCGCAGCCGCTTGTCAATGGATGAGCAGATTTGTTCTGCAGGAGACCCGGTCAAAGGTACTACATGCATAAAACAGAAGTTGAAGTTTGACGGACGATTCATATTCGCTTCTTCCTTCTATGCATCATCACACTCGGCTTCAAAGGATTGAGAAAAAAGAAGAACGTATTTACGATTTTGTTTCTTTTCAAAAGATTAACGTTTGATTTGTTTGTGTTACGCACAAGTTTTGTAACTAATCCTGAGATTGGTGGTGGTGCTTATCAGTTGTTTTGCTCTTTGGTCTTATCAGACATCATGCTTTTGGTCGTTGTGCGCGTAAAAAGAAAGTTATTGTGAAAGAGTCTCGGTCTCACGTATTCAGAAGTAAGTGCCTTTTTTGCTCGATATCGTAAAAAGGAGATGGAAAATACGTAGTAAGCCAAAGATGAAAAAACTAATAAAATTTGAAAATAAGAGCAGACAAAAGTCGTGTGAAAAATGCATAAAAGGGAGAAAAGACTGAGAATGAACGAAATTTTGTCTGTGAGGTCGTTTCTCTCTTTGATTTCTTCATGAACAGAATCTTATTTGTTTTACCACAAGTCACTTTGAATGTACATCGGTTACAATAACAGATAAGTAAAAATAACTGTTTCAAACTAACATTGATCCACCAATGTGTCTCGATATAAAGAGCAAAGGCATTATTGCTTAAATCTCGCCATTCCCCATGTCTTTTCTTTAAGTGCAAAATATACCTTCAAAACGAAATGAAGAGAGAAAGAGCGACGCAAAAGTGATATCATGGGACCCAAGATAGGCATGCAGGATCAAAACAACATCATCGTTACATAAACCTCACAAGGAGGAAAAAAGAGCAACAGACCGCAGAATGAGATGATGAGATCCAATCTGCTTGCCACACACTTCACTGTCAACAAACCAGTGGAAAAAGTGCACAGCATATCGTCATCATTAGCAAAAGGACCATGTATACTAGAGTTTATACTGTTTATAGACGGTAAAGTTTCGTGCTTTTACAGCCATACAGGTTGCTCAGACAGATTTTGTCACATAGATTGAGACATATTATGCGACATGTATACATCTCAATATTTCACAGGTGTGTGGACCAATGAAAAGAAGATGACATGAACAAATGACTCAGGATATCATGATATGCCTCTTTAAAATATCTGCGTCTTGATTAGTATACTCCAGACAGTTTTTATAAATCCATCAGACGCGATGAATGAGAAATGCAAAATCTGAAAGAATTTCCGAGTGATACTGAAAATTAAAGTAAGGAAAAGTTTGTATTATGGATAGTATTAGCATTATGTTTGTTAAGAGTTTAATAGGAAAAAGGCCGTGTTGCTCTGAATTCGGGAAAAAGACACTAGAGATCAATAAAGCAGTAAAAGTTGAAGCTGTGGTGCCATGAGCGGGCACGAGTTTGCCGAGGTAATTATGGATAGTAGTAGTAGTGGCAGTTATATGGTGTCTCTTATGGACTTGCCTGAAGATGATCAGATTGTTCCTGACCTTTTGACAAATACATCATCCATTCTGGCGAGCCATAGCTTTGGTCAGAGCGGCGCACCTGCCGTCAACAATGCCAACCTTTCTGCTACTGCCGAAATCGGATTTCCAAGTCAGGTACAATACACGTATAAATTGATTATAACGCCTAAGTATAATTTGAAGGAAATAAATTTAGGAAATCACATGTACATGTGAACCGAAGCAGGTGCAATTCAAAGCTTTGAGACACATCCCAAAAGCTTCTGGAAAATTTTGTTTTGTATTAGATGCATCATCATTAATCATTCTATTAACTAGATTAACTAGACATTTTGATGGATGCTTCATACAATTCAAACCTACTAATAAAATAGTGCTTAATTAATTACTCAGTATCCAAACATATTTCATTCTCAATCAATTAATTTTTCTTGACCCAAAACCCAACATGGGGCAAAGTGATTCACATTCATATCCATTGAAGATATTCTGTTAAATACATTCCAGACATGTAGCACTTTCCATAACAAGAACATTGAGAACATTTATTCGTTAAACAGGAGCATACAGTATTAAATGAAGCCCAAGCGTAACCTGTTGTATTATAAGGCATCTGCTATCTCAGGAAACGATATTTTGCCTAATCCTCATGAAATTTTGATTATTTTACTTTTCAAAAATGGCTGTTCGATTCTAATGCTTATTGTTACGGAAGAGGAAGTTTACTTTTACTATGTCAAACTGATGAGGCATGTATTACTGCATAGTATTTGACATATGTACAGTAGCAACGGAATGTAAGTGAGAATCATTATGTTTTACAGCTGAAAGAGCGCAGACGAAAAAATTCCCATGATCAAACAGGCAGAGTTATTACATTCATAAATTTTGAAAGATGTGAATGAAAAACATATTACACTTTCATGCTTAAAGGGTTAATCCTGCGTTATTTACTTAAGGAATATCTTATCATTGACAAGTAAGATTAGAAGGGAGCCGAAACTACTGGTGCCTGATACGTATTTACTTACAAAACATGCAATATTATGCTGATACCATTTTTTTTTCTTTTAAAGTTTCATAAGTTACCTTGTCTTTGTCAGGATTCGCTACATTTTATAATCTATACTAAATCACCTAAATTCTTCCGTTACAGCTAACAAAATCATAATATAACAAGTTTAAATAACATATTACGCCCCCGAAGACCTTATTCTCATCATTCATCAACACAACGGAAAGATTGAGAAAGACAGGGGAATTAGGAAACTTGATGATGTAACAAGTGACTTCCAGGAAGTTTGTCAAGTTCAAATAGGATAAAAACTCCTCAGTAAAATCTCTTAAGGATTTCAAAATGTTTTGTATAATGTAACACAAGTGGAAAGAATATTATGTATTTCTTCCAATCTCCACCACTGGATGAGGGATTATACACTCTATAACAGAGAGTTTCATTTTATGACAGGTTGTAAAACATTTTTTTTCTCCAACCAATGTACTTCACGCATGATTCTAAATGCCGTAAATATGTATATAATAAAGTGAATGTGAAAGCGTTTCGTACACGCGCTGAGCATATTAAAGAACTCTCGTAAAACTGGCAATATAAAGCTTCCTAAAGTTCTCAACAGATTTCTGCAGTTAAACTGTGGATGAATGAAATCTTTTTCAGTTTTTATATTCCGATCACTATTTCCCACACTAAATGACTGAGAATGCTTTTGAAAGGTTGTCACATGAAGAAAATATAATTTCCTTTCATGAATGGCACTTTATATAACCTATAAGTAGTATGCTTTGTGTTTGGCCCAACTACATAACTCTTATAAAAAACTGAACTTTCCCATTATATAAAAATGTCAATATATATGTCCCTTCGTGTTATTTCCCCTTTTCATGTCCAATCGATTCCATTTATTCCCAACAAGTTACGTGATTTAAAGTGATATACCTAAGTCAGCACAATTTTTAAATTTAGGCAACTTTTACTTAGGTCCTTTCACTTATGGTCAGTTTACGTCAATACAATGCAATGTGACAGTTCTGTTTTCCTATGGAGTAAGAAAATGTAAATTACGAGATAATTTATTACGAGAATTGCAAAATTTCCTCGTAAAGTAGAACCATAATAGAATAGATTGAGGATAGTAGATTGTATAGTTCTTGCATGAAATGAATTATCTGCATCTTGACCCAAATTTACATTTTAATTCTCTCCAAAACAGGATAAGCACGAGTTTGACATCTACCTAGAAAAGCATCGAGTAAAACGAGAATATACTAGCGCAAACGAGATAAGCAACCACATAGACGAACAGACAACACCCCAGTCAGCAATTATTGTGAGCCAGAGAATGGTTCTACCACACCACATGAATCTCATTCCACCTCATCACTCAACTTACCCCCACCACGTACACCATCACCATCATTCCCATCACCATCCTCATGTAGCCCCTTCATCTCATGCACCCCCACCCCACCATCATCATAGTGGAGGGTTAGGGGGATTAGGGAGTGCACTCAGCAGTAGTATTGGAGGTGGAGGACAACCTCCTCATGTACCTCAAGTCGTTGCACCGATGCAATGTCACCCCGTAACTAGTACAGGATGTTACGATGATGTATTTCTTCGCCCCAATCCAATGACTTTGCCACCATGGGATGACTTTTCCAAAATGGATCCTGGCGGCGGCGGGCCAGAAATTTTCGGTGACTATACGTCCTGCGTCAATCCCCCTACTATGGCTGGTCCACCTAGTGGTAATACAAATAGCTTATCCTCATTGCTAGAAGATGTGCCTCAACAACAGTCCCAACCACAACATTTCCCTTCGCCTTATATGGTCTCATCGTCGGCAGCGGGGGTCATGGCGGATCCTCACCATGGCTCAGTGCCGGCACAGCAACAAGCACACCAAACAGCTCATGCTCATCAGTATCGTTACGCAAATTTGAAAATGAGCTACGGTAATTCACCACCAAGTCGAACCTCCTATGCCGTCCCTAGCTCATCTCCCAGCAGTTCCTCTGAGACAGGTTGGAGTTTTTCCTTAATTTGTATGAACCTCGTTGATTTCACAATATCACGCTAACAATGTTTATTTATTGCATATAACACCATATGAATTGCCCGTATTTTTTTAAACTCTCTGTACTTTAGCATTTCTTTCTGATTTGCATAATGAACCATGTAATTTAATGGAATTGGAAATGAACCCTTGAAAGCAACACATCATTTATATAATTTAAAATTATTCCTATACCATTTTAAAACAAGCAGTTTGCGTTTGATATAAATACAACTGCAGTTTATTCAATTATTTCTCTCGTCACGAAAAATATTTTATCTGTATATGGGATTTCATTCATAAATCTCAACATTTTCAACACACACTATGAACCGTAGTTGTATTAGTTCACATGTTTACAATATGTGACCCGAAATTATAAAACTGTTCATTGATATACAACATGAGATGGAAAAAATGTAAAAAACATGAAATGTAAGTATCTGATATTTTTGCAATTTGCACAGATGTCTCAGCGTCACTAGTTAGACGTACACCTCCTCCGCCATATTTTACTAAGCAAGGGTCTTCATCATCATCCGCACCTTCAGCACTTCAACCTACTGTAGATAGAAGACTCTCTAATAATCCCCAGCTTCCTCCTTCCATGACTTCTGCGGGTGCTGCTGCCAGTGACAATACTAATGCCAGCAACAATAGAAGTATTTCAGCTACAGCAAGTGCTTCCGGCGGTCCTGGTAATACCCCAATGCCAAGATATAATAGGAGAAATAATCCAGACCTTGAAAAACGTCGAATACACCATTGCGACTTTCCAGGTATGATAAATGTTAATAATACATTAGTATGTCCTTACATAATCTCTTATCCTGCTGACAAATAGCAAAAACTGTAAACAGTAAATAGTGCTGCGTAGTTTTTCAGACTCCGGTGTTACATTTCCCTATTTATACACCATGAGAAAATTTTGTTTAAGCCGAAATTCCTGGTAACGTTGAGATTAGTAGATTGCCAGAATCTATGTGATCTAGAAGGCTAAACCTTATTCTCACAAATAGCACATTATTTCCGGAGATTAACGAAAACTTTTAGCAAACAGAAAGTAGTCTAGTCTAAATGGGATGTCGCATTTTTCACCAACCGAGTATTAATATATAGATCTCCAAGTTATGTCATAGTGAAAAGTACTTTTGAAAGATTACACTCATTTACAATCATTCCTAGAGCATTGCAAACAGTAAAGATTTTTTCAGATAAAGATGATATACCTTTTAATTATCTACGAAATGAACCAGATTACCTTACGTAAAATTAATTATTTCAACATTCCTGGGAATTTAGCAATGTGCAAGTATAAACACAAGTGTTTATAACTTTTTAAAATATTAACATCCATATACGTATGATTACTATTCATGAAATAGGAAAAAAGTACCAACTTGATCTTTGTATTGTGACTATGTGAAAGCAAACATTTGAAAAGGGGCAATGTGTGATGTACTTGGTACTTCGGATAGGTTAAATAAGCTTTTGAAATATATCAAAGGAACATTTAATATGACAAATAAATGTTGAGGCTAGAGATCTTTGGGGAATAACATCTAAAAACTAGATGAAAAGAAATCAGGAACTAAATATGTACACTTGGGAAAATATGCCAAGTTTTTTCAGTGTATTGTATTGTATCATTGCTATAGCTAGACATTAAGTCTTTTCACTGATGTAAAACAAAAGCTTAGTGAAGAACTCGGGAAGGGCTTAATTTAGGACATTAATTCCAGTTGAAGTCACGCGAATATTATGCTGTGTGTTTTCATATTCATTGATAACACTAATAACTGGAAACACTACTAATGCACGTTAATAAGGTTGAAGTTTTGCGGTAAAGCTCTTCTATTTGTATGTTTAAAGACCAGATTTTTAAAAGTTTTTTTTCTTATTTTTCAGGCTGTACTAAAGTATACACCAAAAGCTCTCACTTAAAGGCTCACCAAAGAATCCACACAGGTTACTTTTTTTTACTTTTTATAATATTACTTATTTTAAGGAAAAAATCTCAATTTTATATATAAGCGGAAAGCGAAATAAGTGCATACTGAAAATCATTTATTACGCGACTTCACTACTTTGCACTACTGGTTTAAAGTAAACGCTTACGTCACTTCATCCTTATTGCGAAAATTTGAAAATGCAAGCGATTTCAAATTGCATCATGGGAGAAATTATTTAATATGTACATCCAAAATTCGGAGCATATTGATTTCATAAGATGTAAAATGGACTTAAATAGCAAACGTTAGAGCGTGGGCTCGCGGACCGACGGACATTGTTGAACATAGTATGTTAA
>JAANSQ010003376.1:0-10225 GCA_036850885.1 Lepidocyrtinus dapeste
TCTATTCTGTTCTGACTCTGGCCTATAGCTTCACCCTAACTAACGTAAGGAGTATAATATTTGCCACGTTAAAAAAAATTGATTCGGTTGTATGAATGCTGCCGTATACTTGGTATGCTTTCCAACTCTCCAAAGTGCTTTATGCCTTGGCTTATAAAGGTAAAATGATATAAAGGCTTCTGAACTGAACTCAAGCAAAAGGCTTCTTCTCTAACTAAACTAAACTATATACAGAACTTGTGTAATGTGATGATGACGATGTGGATGATGATGATATGCCTGCATATAGTACAATCTATTTCAACTTGTCTTCTTCGAAAAAAATATTCTACCTTTTGCAGAAGACTCCTCTCTCTCTCTCTCTCCTCTTCGCTCACAGTTTTTCCTCCAAATGTATTTTAGCGCAAAAGAATAGAGAGAGAAAAAAAGTGAAGCTAAAATGAAGCTTTTTGAGAGTGTACAGTACACACAGAATGGTTAGCAGTACACACGATGTAAGTAATGCAATAGGTATTTCTATCGCACAATATATTTTTCTTATGTCTCTCTTCTCCACTTTTTATAATGCATATTATTACTAAACTAGAAATACTATAGTCTACTCTCTCGCTTGAAGAAAAAAAACTAAAATAAAGCACACACAGAGAGCGATTCAGCCAGAGAGAGAAAATTTTTTTATTGAAAAATGTTATTCCGATTTATTTAAAATAAAATATTACGCTGGAAATTAGTGGGAAAGGGAGAGAGAAATGAAGGAATATTTTGGCAACATTGTAAACTACCCGAAAGAATATTTGAATAAGTGACACTAGCCAAGAAAACTGTTTGAGAAGGCAACTCACAGTTGAAGAGAACAGACAGCCAAAATATTACACCAAAAGTGTATAATGTAGTGCATAGAAAGGAATACCAGCATAACAACAAAACACATAGCAAACCAACCAACAGTAATAAAAATGGATAAAATTGTTGGAATAATTAGAGTGACCAAGATAAATCACCAGTTTCACAAGTATTTCGAAAAGGAACCCTGAACATTTTTCTGGTGAGAAAGAGAGTTCAAGTTTTTATATCTTTTTTCTACGGACTCTTTGCATACATGTACCTGTGTTTGTGCAGGATGTTTCAAAGCAGAGGAAAATAGCAGAGTTTTTGATGGCGTCTTAGTAGCAGAATCAATGGAAATTGAGGAAACTGCGAGATTCGTGGGTGGAAAATGCTTGGCATTGTGCGAAATTGGATGAGTGACCAGTTAAATGTTTCTCAAGTATCTAATGACATTTACCGAATGGAGCAACAGACAAAATCAAAGTTTCCATGGGATTCATGCAAATATACCAGCTTTTTACTATAGATTGTCTGGAAAAATTAGGGGAATCAAGGGGAAAAAAGATTTGACGCTAGGAAAGCGTTAATTAATTGGACAAAATAATTGATTGCAAAATGGAAAAGCAGAAATCTTGAGAAATTAAGTGTGGAAAGATGGAAGTAATTACTTGAAAGAGAGTATTAAATTTGCTTCAGAGTTGTTTTCTGCATACTGTTATTTTAACTGACTGATAAAAGGTAAAATGTTGGCGATAGTGAGACTATTTTGTGGGAGGACTATTTGAGTTGAATATTTCTTTGTGACGGGGCAAGAGCAGGGAAAAAAGTTTTCTGCATGACAGCCCTCCTGGGCGTCTTGTCCAGTGTGTCAAATGCCAATGACAAGTGATTGTCGTCGAGAGTCTCTATTGTTGTGCTCCTCTGCAACGACACAATCATCCAATACTAAAGAGCATCCGGGATGCCCTCAGTCAGTCTTAATGAGAATAGTGTTAGTGCTCCTCCAGAAAGTCAGCAGCAGGCACAACCTGGAGGGCCCCATTCATATCCACCCCCTCCACCCCATCAGCAACAACCACCGCCCCCGCCGCCCTCTGGACATCATCAATATCCAGGGGCGGGCGGGAGCTATCCTCCCTACCCTGGGAGGACTGGATACGAACATGGCCCGCCTCAACATCATGTGAATAATAACGATGCCATGGCTGTGTCCCAGCAGCATCCTTATCAACATCCATACCCTCCTCATCAACAACCACCAATGAGATTTCCCGGTTGGTAGACGACATACAATTTTCTGTCCCCCAAAACTATATAGTTTCATCACATTTCATCGTCATAGGCACTTGTAATTTTACATCTTTCCAATCCTTCGTTTTTTAGGTAAACCCTTACCAGGAGGAATACCAGGTTCCCAGCAGCAACCACCACCAGGATCCGGCCAATACCCTCCTCAGCAAATGCGTAGTGGTGGTTACCCTCCTACAGGTCCTGCTGGGATGACGGGTCAAAGCATATCGCAGCCCAGTGGGCCAACGCCCACACTCAATCAGTTATTACAACCTGGTGCGGCTGGAGGAGGATCTGGAGCAGGAAGCGGCGGCAGTGGTGCTGGTGCTACAGGCGCACCTCCTGGAGGAGCTCCTCCCTCAATGCCCGGACATGGGGCTCCTCCACACCGGTATCCTCCGCCCGGCGGATATGAGCACAACTCGTACAACATGCCCCCACACAGTAAGTCTGATTATCCGGCAGGGCCGCAAGGTTGGCCTCCACCGGCTCCTAACCAAAGGCCCCCAGTTAATTCCTACGGACATCCGCCTCCCCCATTTCAACAGCAAGCCATGTACCGACAGGTAAGAAAGCATTTCCTATGGCTTTTATTTTCTTTCCATGTAGTAATATCTTCCTGTCAAAATGAAATGTCATCGTCATCATATCACCGCCAAACTTGATCGTTTATGCATATTTACATTGACCATGAATGATGATGACTCTATAGGTAGCACATTATATTATACAGCCTATCTCAATCGACAACCTTGTTTGTCGCGTGGGAATTGCTCGCAAGTTTGCTATTATCTGTCTAGTTATGTGTCTCCTTGCCATAAAAGATTAGCATGTCACATGGTTCTGGTTTGTGGAAAAGCATCCTCCACAGAAACAAATTAGTCGATATCGACTCAACTCTATCAATTTTTCTATTTCCCAACGTATTGTGACTCAGTCCATACAGCAAAGTATCATCATCTTATTTTCCTATTATCACTGCCGCAAGGTCTATATCCTTCTCCAGCAAAAGCGGCAACGACGAGATGTAAACAGAAAAAAATTGCTCAGAAATGTGTCTCACTCTGACATTTGGATAAATTTGCATTTTTAACCCATATGCATATCTTTTATAGGTTTGTGTTCACTCAACCATATAACATTCGATAGGAGAAGATGATGTGATGCAAGTTGGAAGCAAGTAGTAAATAAATATGAGCTCATGCAAAAGCAAAGAGATCAATTGATTCTCGCTTTGTTTTTTTCCTCAACTTTATGCCTCCGACTAATTAGTCTACTAATAGTAATTATGGTTTCGCTAAGGTTGTAAAAGCACACGAGATGGATTTTTTCCACTCGTGAATCAGATGTCAAAAGAAAAAAAAATTGGAGGGAAACGTGTCTGAGAAGTAATGAGAGTGTAGAGCAAAAACAGATATAATGGATGAATAAATGGGTTCTTATAGAGGGCCGTTCCATTCATTAGTTGGCAGTTGTCGTTTTCTTAAGGAAAAGGAACTAGGAAAATAGCGAGAGAGAGAGATAGAGAAGGATTTCTCTAGTGAGGAGGATCATCTGACATTAAAAGTTTTTGTAAACCTTTTCTTTAAGATGTATAGTTATAGTGCGAATGTATATAAGCGCATTTAATGCCTACGCACGGAAATAATAATATGGATGGGGATGTGACACCCGAAAACCGAAACCAAAGGTAAAAAAAGCACATGCAGAGAGTAAGAGTGCAACACACGAGAAGAATTTATTTTAAAGACAAACTCAAGAAAAGTGAAAAAAATGGACCATGTGGAATGGAGTAATATAAAAAAAAGGAATTTTGGGGGAAAAGGATCATCGCCATAAGGATATAGAAAGAATATGTTATGCACAGTTTTTTTCTTTTCTGTTGGGAAACCCGCTCTCAGATTTTCAGATTGTTTGGGACAAGACAATAAAAAGGAGGAATTTTGGGTAGAGTTTATAGGTGCACATCCTTTTCTAAACATTTCTTTTTTGGTTGACGGTCTTCTGACTAAATGACAGGAGGAAAAGGTGCACTTTTTCATTTGTCCAAAAAATGAGTATTTACGTTTTTTCGCAATGAAATGTTTTATCAGCTTGTCCGGTTTTATTATCGTGACATAATTTAAATGTAATTTACATGTCAGAACTAAGCTCGGGGAAACGTCAAGAAAAATTTTTGACGAGGGTAGCGCATAATTTTTTCTTTGATCTACGGAATTTTTCAAGAGAGTACAACGTACAAGTAGGAAGCTTTGTATTTATGCGTAGGCTGGAAAAAGTTCATCAGGTGGCATTATATCTTCCTCTAGAGTTTATTTTGTTAAAAAATGTACGTGTAAAAAATACCATATTCTTTCTTTAGTATTGCTACTTCATTTTATCTTTAGGCATCATGAAAGGCAGTGCGGACATTTTGCAATTCTCTCTTTTTTTCTATGCGAACAACCTAATTCAACTTTTTTTATCCTTTCTTGTTCTTCCTTTTTGCACTTAAGGTCTGGAAAGACTGGAGCGAAATGAACTTTCATAAAAGTTTTGTATTTTTTTGCGGAATGTGCAGGGTATTATGTCTTGTGAGTGCAGACGCAGTTGCAGTGATTGGGAAACTGAAAGGAAAATGATTCCCTTCTTTTAGAAAAAAACGTTAAGTAAACTTTAGAGCTCTGAGAATGAAACCTGTGCGGTAGGGAAATTTTATGTATTTTTTTGTACCCACAAAATTGCCAATTGTAAAAATTGTAAACATGAATGAATACCTACCCATTTATAACCATATCGAGTAACATAATTTACGAGGAGGGATGATGTAATAGCGATACTCAAACTACACCTATTAAAACAATTTTAGCGTTCCCCATAACCTACTATTATTACCGTTGGCAGAAGAGTTGCTCATAGAGGTCTACAAAACAAATAGTAAAAGCACACGAATTTGTTGTGGATGAGTCATGAAATTGTACAAAATTAAAATTGCACTTTCGCTTTCATTCATTGTTCCTACTGTAGTACACGAGGATAATTGATACTTAGAAAAGTAAACAAGGTCCCAACAACGACGACCGAGAAAAACTTATATATTTTGTTTCCCAACTCGGTCACTATATTTCGCTGACCTAACCCAACCAAAAGTATTTCCTCCCTTTTTCGTTCAAGTTGCACAAAAGATAAACTTAAAAGTGAAACTTTTTACGCTGAACAGCTTACTTATTAGCATTGTTTTCCTCTTAACTGCTTTTTGGAGTGTGTTCCGCTGGAAAGGTTTATATCCCATATAAGCTTTCATATTTTTCTTATTTACTTACTACACCAGAGCTCAATTAATATTTAATCTTTTCACTACACTTTTCCCGCTATTTTCTACCATAGACCTTGCGCATTTTTCATTAGAGACTTGTCTCAGTCAACAACATAATTTTTTTTACTATTTTTCAACTGAATGAAAGGAAAGGGCAATGCCAAAAAATGCCGGCAGTTCGACCTTCATTCAATTCATTTTCATGCATATTTATTTGAGCACGTCGTCCTACAACATGTATCCATTTTCATCCTGCCTTGCATTACATTGCCTCATCATTATTATCGCTTGTACACAAATGAACTCACGAAAACATATAAAAATACCTAATAACCCTCGAAAAAAAACTATTAAGAACTGAATGGAATTTGTTTCCTTTATGAAAAGATATTACATGAACTTGTTATTATTATTGGCATTTAGAGTTTTAGTAAACTCTATTGTGTTTTTTTCTCATTGGTACTGGTTTATGTTGACTACATTTTTTTAATGTTCACCAAAAAAAATATTCAGAGAGTCAGATGAAAATGAATGAATGAGTGATGGTGATGATGATGATGAAAAGGAACGAATGAGAAATTTTTATTTTTAACGTGGCACTGCCATTTACATCAGTTCAAGCCTAATCGACATGTCAGCGTAACATACCTTCCTTTTTTCCAACTGCATTTATCACGACATGAATCTTAATCAAGCTTGTATGCATTAATTACATAATCATAACAATAAAACGAGACTCCTATGAAATGATGAAGGGTGAAAAAAGGAATAAAAACAGAGAAGTGGTCAGAGTAAAAAAAAATTGGAATGGGATATTATTATCGCGTTGTTGCTGATGATGTTGATGATCATTATCAAGATTTTTTTGTGTGGATGGATGAGTGTTGTGGACCTCGTGGTTTGGTTTTGGTGCTGGGTCTCTCATTTCATTTCCTTTTTCTGGTTATATCATATCCATTATTATTCTTCCTTATAAATTCGGAGAACCAAACTGAATGAATGAAGGATATATAGATATAAATATATCTTGAGCAAAAAAAAAAGTTGACTTGATGTCAGCTGTTTTCCAACATTTTTATCTGTACATTCATTTCGCTAAGAGCTGAAACTTTTATAGGGGTTTTGTAAAAGTTGAACTCAACTGAGACAATAATAAATTCCCCTTTTCGCTCCTTACTTTTTATTCCCATTTCTCGTGGAGTCTTCCTGCGAAAAATAAAGTGGAATCTTCTACGGACTTATGTACATTACCGGTTTCCGTACGGAAAGTGGAGATTAAAGAAAAAAATATGAAAGGAGCACCGACTCTAAGGAATGGAGTGAGTGGAGTGCAAGGGCAAAATCCTCCTTTTAAAAAACACTCAAACAAACATGTTTCTTCCATTCGATTCAATGGAGGTTTGGTCAATATTCCTAGGATTTGACACACTTGTAGTTTGTAGTTATACGGTTTCCTATGCGGAAATAATTAGATTGTGGGACAGCACTTACCTTACTACCCTCGAAAGAGTATATGGGGTAAAGTGGGATACTATTACATTCCATTGGAGCTCGTGTAGGTCACCGTCACCATGAAATGTAAATGATTCCATAATCTTTTTTTTTTTTGCTTAATTAAAGTTGTTTCTTTGAGTCTAGTCGGTTGGATCTAGAGATAAGGCAAGGTAAAGAAATTTTTATTTTGAGCGACGCGACTACGACGATTCGTTCGTGATTGTGGGAGGGCCACATGGTCAATAAAAGTTGGTAGAGTGTGGTTCTTGTTGTGGCATAACGGGATAGAGGAAAATGTTTTAAAACTCCTTTTTTATAGTTCATTCTCTTGATTTTCACGTGCACAAAAGTGACAGGGAAAATATTTTTATCAATGAAATTGGAGTCAATGAAAATGCGTGGAGTGAGTGAGCTCTCGAGAGAAGAGACGGTGATGTGGTGGTGATCGAAGCTACAATCACATTTTCATATACACACACGCCACTATAACTATCTATCCTTTCAATCCCTGTAATCTCTTTATATTACTGAACATGTCAGGAACAAGTATACTAAGTTTGTAGTAGTCTTAAACGTGGCTCTCTTGTTTTGTTTACAAGAAGGAGTAAAATGATCGATAGAATTCACATGGCAAGTTCACTTTTACTCTATAATCAAATGAGCACATTTAAATCTGCGTGTATCATGTTTACCTGATCATTATGATGATCCTCTCGATGAGAAGCTCAGAACCTGTACCCTCCACTCCATATATTCATCCAACATTATCCTATAATTTCTCTGAGAGACCTTATCTAAGCATGTCAAGAAAAAATATTATGCATATGAAAAGATATAGTGTCCTCATCTCATTTCTATTCAGCACATGAACTTGAACTTCCTTTGACTAATCACCATCTCACCATATTTTTGGAGGAGACCGGGCGGAAAATCAAATAAAGTTGGTAATGAACAGGAAGTCAGCCTGAGTGTAAAGATTGTAGTAAAATGAATATTAACTTCTTTTGATATATGAAGGAAAAAGTTTGTCAAGTTTTACCTTATATCCACCTTAAGAAACAGATAAAAAATACAAGTTGATTGCGTTGCGTTAGATTGCGTGACACCGAATAAATTTAGTAAGGAATACATTTTACCTATCTACTATTTCGGCAATAAAAATAAACAGTTGTGAAAGAAAAAGTAATGTGTCCCTATTCCGGTTTAAATTGAAAATTTTGGATGTCAGCTCAGCTGCCACTTTTACTGTTTTTTTGAGGACTCTAGACGAGACCGGTATATAAGCCAAAAAAATTTAGTCAAAACATATATGGCCTTGTAAAAGAAGAAAAAAATTATACCGCTTTCGGTCCTTATAAATCTATCTGGGTATGTATTATAGGTAAACATGGAACACGCATAAAAAATGTGAGAGGATAAAAAAAATAGTTCAAATAGAAAAAAAAATTGAAAAGGAAAGGAAAAAAAGAGAATACATGTGTTCATACGCTATTCATACACGTTTGAGTTGTCGGTGACACGTGAGAATTATCCAGTACTAGTAAATGTCATATGCTTTGCCTCCCAGGCACTTACACTACAGAAGTACAGAGAAAACTATATAAATGTGAATGTTTCATGTGTATTATCTGTTTTTTTGGAGAAATGTGTCTGCGAAAAAGCGATTTTGCAAGTTAGACTGAACGAGACCAGACTTTTGTTGTAATAATAAGTTATGATATGAATATAAAGAGGGAAGACTAGCTAGAATGTACAAGCTGTTTTAGAGAAGGGCAACGCCAAAGTCTTTGTTACGTAATGTAATGTTAGGGATTGATATATGACCTATAATTTGTTTGATTGCGAGTAATAGCGCTGCATTAGTGACCGCAAGGCTGAAATATGTGGCTAAAATTTATGTATTTGTATGTAGAGTTAGCTTAAGTAGCAGTTTGAAATAGGGTTTTCCTTCATTTTAGATTTGGTTTTTGATACCTTTTGTATCATCCTCCCATCTTTTGTATCATTCTAGGGGAAAAGGTTGAAGTTGATGCTGATTATCTTGACATTGTTGTTCGGAAAGGATATGTTTTGTTTAGATATGCACAAGAGAAAATTGGAAGGAAACACCTAAGAGAAGAAATCCAGAGGAAAATAATAATCCTAGCAAAGTAGAATCCTAGGCTGAAAGTTTTTTTCTTCTTGGAAAAATATATACATTTATAAATGCATGGTTGGGAAAGCTTACTTTTTTCGGCTGACAACTAACAAATAATATGAGAGAAAATGTAGTAAAGTGCACGCCACACTAAGAAAATGCTTTTTGTGTGAATAAACTGATGGGGAGAAAGGCGATTTCTAGTCTGGCAAAGTATAATTCCAGTAGGCAAACAATCCAAGGAAAAATAACCCGTCATGGGATTATTAAAAAGCTGTCATTTAGGGTATTTCGTGAAGCGCACCCATCAACTGAAATCGTTAGGTTTTGAAGCGTTGGATGATATAAAAGAGTTTCTCTTTAAAAAAATATATTCTTCCCGAGTCACTTACGTGAATATACCTGCCAAAATAATTTTTGCCACGTTACCCATGATTATCTAGATTTTGTTGTGTTCACAAGCTATTTGGTTGGTTGCTTCATTTTATGTGAAGTGAGGGCTAATATAAAAACCTTCTAGGGTACTACCGCTGCTGCAGCGGCAGCAACTATTTTTTAACAAAAGAGAGCGGACGTGCCCGTTTTCTCTCTCTCCTTCAGTCTTTCTCTCTCCCTTTCGTTTTTTTCCCTTGCTTTCTCCGTCATCCATCCATTTTCATCTACGTCTCTTCCAGCAGAAAAAGCAGGAGTGGTGGCGGAAAGAAAGAGGCAAAAGTAGGAGTAGTCTCTAGAGTCAGTATTATTTTATCCTTGTACTTTTTCCAAGCTCCAGATATTTTTTTTCTCTCTTTTCCTTTCTCTCTTTTCTTTTGCCTTTAGCCATATAAGAGTGAAAAGAAGAGAGAGAGATGTGTACGCGTTATCTTTTTTCCTTTGCTGGAAATGATATGTTCATGTTATTGCAAAGTGATGGCTGAAAGGAAAGAGGAGCAGCTGCCGTGTCATGCGAAGCATGCAAGCAAAGACTTGGTATTTGTATAGCTCGTGAAACTACTGAAACTTTTATTCCATAGAAAATGCTCGGTGGAACAACAACTGCTACTCCAATTTGATAATATTGAGGACGATCATGTAGAAAAAAAGGCTCTGCAAACTGTGTACACTTTTGCTTATTCGAAAATTTTCTTTTACAGTAATAACGCAATAGCATTTATATCTTAGTGTCGCTAGCTCTCTCTCTC
>JAANSQ010003377.1:0-10224 GCA_036850885.1 Lepidocyrtinus dapeste
GTAAAAGAAATATTTGACAAAAGAAATGTTCGTGCAAAATTTAAACTGTAGAGGTTAAGGTAAGATTACACATCAGCGGCGTTGCTGGCTTCTGTTGATTAAGAATAAAGATTCTAACATTTTATAAGCATATTGCAAAGTATCTACTGAGTATTTGTAAAATATTTTACTAGTTTCCATTTAATCTTCATTGTATTCTTAAAAGAGCGTATAGTTGTCTCTTAGCTTATCCATCCTAGTAGGATTCAATTTATGGATACTTTTATATAAATAAAAGGAACCGGAAGTTCAACTTCAGTTGCTCGAATGTGATGAAGCAAATGAAAAAAAAACTATACAAAATAGAGTGTCTCTATTGCCCAGTTTCATTTTGTAAGATTGTATGGAAACCATACAGAAAATCGCCCTTGTCACTCTTGCTCTCTGCGTGGTTGAATTTCTCGCAGCGAAATTCCTTCCAACTGAGCACTTGAAATTTGTAAAAGAAACCTTGGGAAATATGTTTCTGTTAATATTGCGTAGAAATGTTTTTAAATTTGTCTTTTGACCTACCATACATACTTTCACATCTTTTCCAGTTTATCTCCAACTCTATCTTGAATGACTGACCGTTGTCTGGAAGCTTAGGTTTATTGCGTTTTTATCAACTTTCTTGTTCAGTGGCTTCTTTTCCTTGCTAGACGCAACATTTTTGCTAGCCCAGGATTCCTCCAAGTTTACAACAATAACATACCCATTTCCTCTACACTTCTTATTCTACATGGGCCAATATGCATCACAACAAAGGCCTAATACTTTTAAACAGTTGTAGCAAATAAGAGCAAAAACTAGAAAAAAAATTAGGTACATGCTATGAATTCCGATAAAAAAGGGGATGAGTTGGTAAGACGAAGCCGTGCATGAAATTCAGTAAATGCATTGTGAAAGCCAGGATACTAGTGCTCATTCTCCATGAAACGCAAAACTAAAGTAGGAAATAAGCAGCTAAACTTCTCCTACAAATTTGTTCTAGGGCAAGTACACCAAGGGAAGCTTAAAAATAGGCTATTTTTTCGCAGATAAACCTTACAAAGCCAAGAATGAAAATGGGCTTGGTACACTGCAGCCATTAGCTTCTTAGGGTGGAAGTTTAAATTTGGTGTGTGCTCTTTGGTGCAATTGGATGTTTAGGAAGTGGGGGAAAAGTCTGCAATAATATGTAGCCTGCTACGTGCCATATTATGTAAAGCTGCGGAAGCATTATCTTTATTGGCCTTAAGAACGTTAACAAGGATCAAAAGAAAAAGCGAGTGTTCTTTGATACCCAGAAAAAGCCAACCCTCTTATACATCCGTTGGGGGAAATTGTACGGTTTGAAATAGGGATCAAGTTTAAGAATGATTATTATGCGTAGAAAATTGCCGGTAAATGTGTGCATGTCTATTATGCATGCAAATTGTACCTTATTGGATTCCTAGTGCGCCATCATAGATAATGCAGTTAAAGTGGGAAGTGAAATGTAGCCGTGTGTGCCAGACCATACCATGTGGTCCTAGTTTCATCATCATTACCATTCACAATCACATTCCATTCTTGAATATCTCATATTTGGATCTAAGGAGAAAGCTCAAGAGTGGGCTGAGAGCGGTTGCGTTTTGGTTGTGCAGATGGTTTACGTCTACATTTTCAGCACAACATCCCCATTCACACGCAACTAAGGTTTAGGAACTTTAGTCCTGAGAGGGTTAGACTAGCAGATGATGAGGATGATACTTATACTCGTGGTGATAGCTTAGCAATGGTTTTGTGAAATGCAGCCGAAGGAAAACAAGCTTGTTGTGTAACCATGTATTTATAAGTGAGCGCGGCTAACTTTCACTTTTTACACCCTTGACTCACCTCCCACCATCACTTGTTATAATATTCATTCACACTTTACTCTCATGTGGCTTCTCCATAGCATTCTGTACGAGAAAGTGTGAGACGCCGAAGAAAACTTTTTTTTGTAAAGGGAAAAGGGAGGAAAGGTAGATGTTTTTCAGTTCCCACTTAAAATTTATTGTTGCTTCTCATGTCTTCTCTTGTTTGCCGACTGACTGAATGACTTACTTGCCCTGAATAAAGCTAGACTTCACCTTTCTCTATTTAAAGTAAACTTTATTTTCTAGAGGATGCACTTTGTACTCATATGCGGAGAGGTTAATACATCGAGCCTTGGGAAATCGGAAGGAGGTCTGCTCCAAGCTCCCCTTCTCCAAAGATGCATAATTTTGCGATACAACGTAAAGGAAAAAGAGATGTGAAGAGCGTATCACAATTTATAGTGCATAAACAGGAAAGAGAGACTATCGTAAAGTGTGCTTTTATGGGAGACTTTGAGTTTCCTTAATATGCATAATGCATGTAATACCTACTTATAGGGGAGTATATGAGCTCATTCTTCAATTTTTTTGGAGGCTTGACGCGTCCTACTTTGATTATGATAATACTTTGCATATACATTCTTTTAAGTTTATATAGACAAGCCTCTCCACCTACCCTTTAGTCTGCATTATTTAGTGGAGTTGTCCAGAAAAAAAAGAGAGAAAATAAGATGAAAAATAGGAGAAAAGCTGAAAAGAGAAAAGATGGGGAAGTAACTCATTCTAAACGAAGTTTCTCCTTGAGCCTTCTTACAACTCATATTTAAACTGACAGGCCAAGAGGAGGCCGACGAGATATATGAACATGCTTTGTTAACCCTGCACCTTTAAAAAATACTACGTTTTCGGATTATTCTTTTTTTTATAGTGTCCTGCTGATCTCCCCCGTAAAAACAAGTTAAGACTGGATGAAAGGGGGTTGGCTTGAGCTTTCTCAAGACGGGAGGTTTTAAAGCACTTTTTTAATTTTCATGGATTTTGTAGCACCTTCCAGGATATATTTATGGTAGATTTACCTACCCCACGCAGATTCCGTGATGAAGTTGGGGTCAGCATTTGAGCATGAACTTAAACGTAAAGTTGGTTTAGTTATTACATATTTATAAGAAAAGTACGCTATTTTCTTTCATAAACTATTGTCTTCTTAAAATATGTATATTGTAGTGCATATTCAATTTCCTAGGTTCAGAATACGATTTTAATTTGCAAGTTCATCCTCTCCCAGTACAACTAAATGCGTGAAGGTATTTTCCTAGAAAATTAGATGAAAATATTAAATTTTAATGGGGAAGTCAACAGTCAAATTAAGTTGGTGCTGACTCAAGTTCATTGAGCCGCCAATTAGCTTAAGAGCTGCGTAAGCTCTCCCCAAAGCGTCTACCTATTCTAGCCGCTTTTTGAAGAAAAAAAAATCTTCTTTTTCTTGGTTTGAACGCTCAACAAAATGAAAGTTTGCGGGGGAGTAAAGAAGTAATGTGAAGAAAGTATTCAGATTTATCCTGGTGCACACAAAAGATGCTTCACCTTCAACTTTTGTATTTAGGGTTTGTGGGCCCCATGACATCCATTCACCTTTGTATAGCGTTACCCCACGTTACGGTTTTTAAGAGTTAAACTTGTAAAATAATAAGCAGGCGGTATATGTATATGGGAAGGTACCGAGTGCAATATAATATCACATTCGATATCGATCCGGATGAAATGTGGTGTGTCTTTCTAATTACTTATTTCTACATTACGTGACTCACCTTGGAAAAACAAGGGCAGTCTTGAAGTCAAGAAACCAAGAATGGAGTCAACGTCCTTTATCGTTGATTAATTCGTGCAGGTTGTAATCCGGCGCCAATCATCCACCCACGAGCGTCTTCATCCCATTTCCGGTAGAGTTTACGTAGTCTCCCAGTGATTGAAGATATTTCCTTCTGAATGTGTAAATTGAATTACGATTCCATTTGATTTTGACTCTACCTTCTTTAATTTGTTCCTTTGGAGTAGAAGAAAGCCTAAGCCTAGTGCGGGATGAATAATTGAATTTATTTCCCATCGAAATCCTTTGAGCGGCATTTTGCAAGAAAATGGAGCATACATGTAATGTGGGTGCGTGTATGCGTGCTTAGCGAACCTTTCGTTCGAGATAGCAAGACATCATCATCCGACAATAAGAAAAGGGATTCACTTTCTCAAGATAAGAAAGACGGATTTAACTTTGAGAAAGGAAGAGTTGATAAAATGCATACATACGTCATTGATGAATGCAACGAAGCATAATCCTAAAGAAGAAGATCACTAGTTTCTAGATCCTTTCCATATGTTTGATTCCCTTTCGCTTTGTTAAGGTTGGAGGTGAACACAGTGTTTGAGTTGGTAAAAACATTTATTTTTTTGTAGCGAGAACAAAAAATGAGAAATTCTGAGCGGGCTGATAACTTTTTTTCTACTCGAGTTAAAGAGATGAAAGTGGGTAGATGGGAAAAAGTAAAAACTGTTTTGGGGTAAAATGGATAAATGGAATGAGAGAGATGGAGGTAATATCAAGATGATCATGAGTAGAGTTAAGTGACAAAATCAATAAGGAGAGAATATCTCTGGACCTTATGGACATCTTGTTGTTCACTTACGTTTACCTTCTCTGAATGATAACAAAGAAGAAAAGGGAGACGAAGACAAACGGGAGGGAGAAAGTACAAAAGCGAAAGAGAAGTTTGATACCCATGAATAGTATTTTTTTTCTAACCATTTGCTTCTGCCGTAATTCCAACCAAAGAAATCGTATAGAAAAGAGAGTACAGGGAGGGGAAAGTGAGTGGAGTGAAAGGACATTAGTGACTTCAGAAAAAATGAATGGTATGGAGTGGCTACAGATCGAGAAAAAGAAATCATGGAAAGCAAGTTAAGCTCACTCTGAGAGCAACATGAGCTCTTCTTCCTACTCTCGTTTTCCTTGAGATATTATTGTTATTACAGAGAGTGAAATGGAGAGAATGATTTTTTTATTATTCCACTTTCATTATGTCGTATATGATTCTGGAGGTAAACGAGGTGTAGTGATGCATGGGTGATGGCGACACACAGACATATTTCTTGTATCTCCACAGGTGAAAAGTAAAGTATGTTGGATTGAATTGAAGAGATTTGTGGTGAGAAAGTGAGATTCGGAAAGTGTATTTATGAATTGTATAATAAAAAGGATACAATGCGCTTCCAAGTATGGATGCTTATGATAAAGGTACATATGTAGTGCGGTGCGACGGTGCGGTGTCGCTTTGGCTCTTTGCTTTCAAACTCTTGGAGTTATTTTTCCTCAAAGGTACTCATAGTAGTTATGAGCACAAAAGAGAAAAACCTTTCTGGATTCTGTAGGTTCACCTTAGGTAACAGTTTTCTCTTTTGCTGATGAATGAGTTGGATTGATTGAATAGATAGATGAGCAGGGGTGGTGGATCAAATAGGATTTTGGGCGCTATCGAGGATGATGAGATTACCTAGAAAATTCCCTTCGAGTGCTCTTCCTTCTGAATCTAGTTGAATGAAGGAAAAGCTCCTCTCAACATGGTAAATTTGGAGAGCTTTTCATTGCAAACTAAGCACCCGTTTAAAAGGGCACTCAGGTGTTGAGTTAATTGTCGGAAGAGGAGATAGGGAGATTAGGTTCTTTCAATTTTTTTCTTAATACGCTACCGTTAATTACTATTTTGTTGGGAACTGCAACTAGATAAATTGATTATTTTGGGGGATGATGATGACGTAGATAATAATCGCCTTCCTTTTCGCTTCCCCAAATCGCTGTGAAATCACCGTGATTACCATCTAGGGAAAAGTTTATCTTAACGGACGTTAACTCGGATATCTCTTAAATTAAGAGTGATTCCAAGAGCAAACAATCTTGTCAACTTTTACTCTCTTCTGGGAAGAGTAAAACACTGAAACTCTCTTAATTTGGTTTTGTATAACAAGTTCTGGTTTGTATCTGACGTACTAGAACCTTCTGGTTTTCTGTTTTATTTGCACCAGCATCTACAGAAAAAAAATATTGAAGGATAGCCATCTAGTCTCCATAGCAAATCTCTAGGACTCTCTATGAGTGCAATGAACCAAGAAAAAATCTCTATCCTTTACACCACTGGCTACATTGTTTCCACATGATCCTTGTCGTAATTAAGATGAAGCGGAGATGATTGAGTCTCCGAAAATCGCTAGATGCTTAGCCTTGTTGACAAATGAATCGGGTGAAATGGAGTGCAAAGTGAGGCGAGAAGGAAATGGAGGTATCATGGAAGGTATATCCCCCATGGATTTATCTTCCGAGAAATTCGAAACAACATCGGGAAATGCAACTCAATGCAATATCAATATTGGAGAGTGCCATATGAATCTGGTAACTAGAAGAGATTCATTATGCTTCCCTTCTTCCAGAATGGATGACCAGGATATACCACATAATAGAACATATTCAGCTCAATCACTTTCACTGTAGCCGAAGCAGTGAGTGAATGAATGAGGGTATTTATGAATATCTAAGCTCTGTAAAATATAGGCTAAAGGCTTAAACCTTCGAGCAATAAAAAACCGCAAAAGAGAGCGAAAAAGCATACAGCTCAGAAAACAACATGCGGGCAATGTATGTATAGCCTTTGTGTAACGTTCTGCGTTGAGAAAGAATCTGGCAGAGTAAAGACAAGTGAGAAAAGATAAAAGGGAGGAAAGCAACAAATATTGGAGGTACGGAGTAACCTCATGGAAGCAAACTTTTTTCCTCCTGAATAGCAGCTTTCATTCAATAAAATAGGAAGGAGCAACTGCAAAAAAACTTTTCCACCTCATATAACCCCAAAAAACACACAACTGAGGAATAAGGGATAGTGATCATGGTGACATGATGATGGTTTGCTGGAGGTGGTATGCTTGAGTACCGATACACAAACAGAGACAAGGAGAATATATACAACATAATAGATTTGGCTGTTGAAGCCTCAGTATTTATAATATGTAAAAGCATCGACAATATCCGGGGGACAAGAAAAGACCTTCAGAAAGTAAGGCCTTGGTGTTTTTCATGGGATAAGCAGTGTTTTACGTTTATCAACAAAATAGTCATCCTGTTTCTCCTCTTGCTTCATTCCGCGACGTCGACTTAAGTATACACCCTCTTTTTTCAGTTACGCACGCTGAAAATAAAAGGAAAAAGATAACATGTACTAAGGAAGCCCATCATTTTAATGATACTTTTTTTCAAGATAGATTCACAGCAGAAAAAGATTGCGATGCACATCACAAGTCCTTTCTTCGGTGAGGAAAGAGCGACGTAAAATTGTAGTACAATGTTCAAGGTTCAATGGCAAACGTCCAGTGGTGCGTGTTCCCGTTTTTTTAGTTGGCTCCATGAAAAGAAGATTCCACAATTCCCATATATTTTCTACAAGCTAGAAACACAAATGCAATCTGTGGTCACTAGGATTTTTAGGTTTTTTACTATAGCGTACAATAAACAAGACAGAGGAGAAAGTTTTTAAAAGTATGTTGATGGTGGTGGTATGCCAGCGGTGAATGGTTGTCGCCCTTTCAGCACATAGTTTTATGTACCCAAACCCCACCATGGCACCAGCGCTGCCTAAGATCCAAAAAAGGAAAACTTGTTTTCCTTAGGACGCAACAGTGGTCTTGGCTGGATTTCGATGGACAGGAGAAACTCTCTCGACGTTTAAATGTTTTTTATTAGAACGTACGTACACAATAAATAAAGAATGTAGGGTTTCGGAGGATGCCACGAGATTTAGAAATTATTTTTACTGTGACAAGGGATGGTCTTGAATGAAGTATTCTAGCATTCTTGGCTTCGCATAATCCCTTAAAATGCATCATACATTCCGCCGTCCTTGCATCCACGAAAAAAGAGATGAAATAAAGATTTTTTTCTTTCATACAACCCATGATTTATTCTTGATGATGATCTTATAGTCACATTTTACGAGACTGATTGTCTCCAGATAAATGTAAGGAAATGCGGGAGGGAAAATAGAAAGAATTTAGATGGACATTGGGCAACGCAACGTCTGTCTGTTTTATTGCGTGTGAATGCGTAAGCCGCAATGGAGAAACCATACATATTCCATAAGATTTTTATACTTTGCAGTCAATGAAGAAAAAAAGTCGGGTTTGCCTGTGGAAGCCTTTAAAGAATGACATGACAACTGTCACTTTGTATAAGAATGAAACCGCGCCAGCAGAGCGCATTTAAAGATTCCTTTTGAAATTTCATTGTCATTATTGAAAGTACACTGCATCTCGAACAATGAAATGAAAAGTTTTGTTATCCTGGTGCATTTTCAAGCGTTAAAGTTTACTAGGCAAAGTATACGTGGTGGGGATGGCAATGCACATGATTTCTTAATTTCCTTCGTGGTAAGAGTAAGTCTAAAGGGCGTTATAAAATGTGGTGCATTCCCTTGATGTGTATTTTATGGGAGCCTAGTTGTCACTTTTATGAAGTTATTAAAAAGTCTCTAAGAATTTGTCCTCTGGTTTCATATATTGTTCTTAATGTTTGCGAAAATATATATCTAGTCACCTATTTGTTCGACAGTTAAAAAACTTTTTTATGCTTAAAGTAGTTTCAGCTTTAAAAGAGAAACTACAACTTTTCTATATTGTCCACAGCTGAGCCGCTCAGATGCGAACACCCTGACTTTGGTGAAGGTGGAGCTGAACATGAGTGCAAAGTATAGTTGTGAAGTCACCACAGACTTTCCAGATTTCACTACGGATATGAAATACGCGATACTGTATGTTGTAGGTAAGTGATTTTTTACGACCTTTTAAAGATTTTCAATGCAGCTGCCAGCCTAAAAGTGACACCCTTTACGTGGACGCTATTTATGTCATATATACCTGGATAATTTTATGGAGAGCTTTTGAGAAATTTATGTCACCATAAGATTCCTCCTCCGACAGACGGCATTTTAGATACGTAATGTGTTGTAACTTTGACAAGACACAACGTTTCATGTCAACTTTGTATGGAATTACGAACGTCAACATTTTGTTATGCAGCAAGTTACATACAAATCAAGTTTAAAGTTTCCCTAGTCTAGTTTAGTCCATTAGATTCTGATTTGGTTACACCCCGCTAAACTTTTCAATGAAGGAAATGAAAGTATGCCTAAGTCCGAAGCAGAGATTTTTTAAACGATTCGTAGAAACGTTAAGCTAAGCCTTAGTATGGGGCTGTCACAAACAAATAATTAAAATTGATAGGAAAACATGAGCAACATGAAACGACAGTTGCAAATTTCATTTGGAAATATTAGTAGGGAAAGTTGGCACTTTGAAAAGTGTCTAATGTGCAGTGCATTGGACAGGTTTCTTGCAACTTACACGCTTTTCAAGGATTTTATCTAAAGCATTTAGGTGTGTATCATAGGACGTCATTACATTTAGGGAAGGTCCCGATAAGAATGAAAAGTTTGTTTGCTAAATGAAGAGTGACAGGAATTCCCTTTACAAGATTATCCGCTTCTTCCTATCAGGTCAGGAAGGTTGGTGAAGAGGGAGAAGACGGCAAGTGAGTGTCATGTAAAACAAGATAAGAATGCTTGGAGAACTTAAACATTTTGTGTAAAAGCCGTATTTTTACTCCTTAATGCACGGCTAAGAGTTATGATCCAGAATTGAGTATTGAGGAATTCCGATAATCTCTTATATTTTCTAATATTAATAAGAGATTCATTTAATTTTCCAGCATTCCCTGAAAATAGGCCTGAGATATCATTGCTAAAGAGGCCATTGGCAGTGGGTGACATTGTTGATGCCAACTGTACCTCATATCGCTCAAAACCGGCTGCAAATCTCACCTGGCTAATCAATGGTGGTTTGGTAAGTATATTACACGCTAGGTAATTGACAGTTGCTTTGAAGGAATTAGATGTTTGTAAATAAATACGTAATCTTTCTTCCCAGGCCAACCGTAACTATTTGACGTACCCACAAGAAACCTATCGAGAATGGGATTCACGAGAAACGTCTACACTTGGCATTCGTTTCGTACTTACCCCATCACATTTCATTCAGGGTCGGCTTTCGCTCGGTTGCATTGCAAAAATTCGTCATATGTACCACCAAAGCTCAGAGACAACTATTTTGGAAGATGATCGCCCAAAGTTATCATCAGTAGTGGATAACTCGTCATCCGCTAGTAGTAACGGGAATCACCGTATAAGCAGCTCAGGTAAAGTAAATTACAAAATATATTGTTGTAAAGTTGTTTGAGCAGATTTTTTTACACCTTTGAAGATTTAGGTTTGTAGGACTACGTTACATAAATAAATAA
>JAANSQ010003378.1:0-10224 GCA_036850885.1 Lepidocyrtinus dapeste
CAAATTTGAAACGCTTCTTTTAATCCGATCTGAAGGAAACTGTAGTAAAATACGAGAGACTCGCCAAATTACGCTAAGATGTTAATCTACCTTAGTTGGCAGAAGCAAATCATGCAAAAATAAAACGTTTACCTCATTTAACTTGGTAGGAATAGGCAAAAGTTTTGTCATGAAGAGTGTACACTGTCATGCTTTGTTTCTGTGTGGATGTAATAGCATTCAGTTGGATAACATGAGAGGAGGAAAGAACAGAACAAAAAATTCAGTATTGCTGCTGTGCGTGAGGTTGTATTTATGACCATGGCCTAGTTAAAGTACGTTAAACTCTGTGAGCCCAACACTATAAGCTTATACTTCTTAGCCAGAAAGAATAAAGACTTTTACACTCTGGTTTTTAAGGATTTTCTTAAATCATCTTTATTATGAGCTTGACTTTAAATACACTGTATTATTATCTAAGGTTTTGTGATAAATGATAAAAAAATATATATTTTTTTGCGAATGTTAATAATCGATAAAGACACCATAGGATATAAACGATATAAGCCTTATTGGAGGGGTTTTATTTGCTCAGACTCGTTTCAGATTTTGCGAAGGTATACAGGTAGGCGTGATATTAACACCGGTGCTGCAACACCAACAGAAAAGGCACATGGGCTAAATTCCCAATGCTTTTCTTTGTCTGTGTAAGGTAAACATTTGCACATGCCGGAGGACTTTTTAAAAACGGATGATGATAAAAATGAGTGATGTATTATGTGCATAAATATACTTTTCGAAAAAGTATTACAACTGCCATGCGGACGTGCATAAAAATATATACCTAATGGACTGACTTACGAGTGTCCGCTATTACATTGAGATCGTGTCGCAATTCTTTAAGGACGGTCGTTGACTTCGCGAAAAAATGAGTGTTCGTTCATCGTTCGTACAAAGTCAAGCAACCGCAAAAACAGCAGCGGATTGAGTGAGAGACTGGGTCTCAAATAGCTTTCATGCAGAAAAATGAATTTACATGAAGTGTGGTGGATGGATTGGATGTTGATAAACATTTTACATGATACATTATGCAGGTGTCCTATTGATAAAAAACGTGTAATTATAGGGCTTCATTAATTTTAAAATGGGACTGTACAAAGTAGCAGAATATATTCTTTCAGAAGGTGGAAACTCTAATGGCTTACGAGGCGTGAACAAAGTGTTTGAAACGATACAATATGAGTTGTGCAATGCATGAGTAATAGATAATTGGGTAATTTATGGCATAAATTAATGTTTTAATTAAATAGCCAGCTAGTATGAGATCTAATCTAGGGCGGAGTAATTATGGTACCTTCATCAAGGTGTCTGGTGTACTAAATAAATAAAAAGCTTTTTGAAAAAAATGAATAATAATTCATTTTTTGAAATTCATGGGTGAATATTAATAATTAAAAAATGGTTTGAACAAAATAACTTGAATGCTGGATATTTTACTGGAGAAGGATCAATTATGCAAGTAAAATTTTTAGAAACTAACTTTAGATGGGGAGATCATCAAAATTCCAATATGATTTTAAGAAAATATCTTCATTTCATATATTTTCCACCATAATTTGATACATAGATTAGTTGTTTAGTACTAAATAAATAAAAAGCTTTTTGAAAAAAATGAATAATAGCTTTCATGGGTGAATATTAATAATTAAAAAAATGGTTTGAACAAAATAACTTGAAAACTGGATATTTTACTGGAGAAGGATGATGGGGAGATCATCAAAATTCCAGTATGATTTTAAGAAAATATCTTCATTTTTTTATATTTTCCACCATAATTTGATACATAGATTAGTTGTTTCCTTTTAGAAAAAGCCTTCAGCCCACTGCTGCGATTAATTACTAAAAGTGATTGATTACATTACAGTTCGAAAGGTAGTCGAATTTACCCAAAGCGAAAGATTATTTCTCTGACATGGAAAAGCCTTTTGTGAAGACTGGCATACAAAGCACAAAAACGTTTTTCAATGTGAATACCTACTTACAGCCTATCCACATAGAGGACATGACAGTTGCTGATGAAATTACTGGAATCACTGGAATCAGAATTCAATTTCGGGTGGTTGTGGATTTGGCCTGGACCAGATTGAAATATAAGCGGAGTAAGCAGCGGAGTTCACTCAGGCTTTATGTCATTTCATTACACTTGTTTTCTGTTTCCACTTTATCAACTGGATAAAAGGATGAGATGAGAGAGGATTTGTTCTGTTTTTTGTGAACGCTGCCTTACATTAGGTACCACAGGTTCTTTTCAGTCGATTCATTTCTATTCTGCGAGCATAAACAAAGTCTCCTTCAAAAACCCTTCTATGAGGAACTAAAACGTAGCTCCAGCCGTAGAGGACATTTAAAGGGTATGCACATGGAGCCATGTATATACATACTGGATATATATACACATACCCTCCAGAAGTTTAAAAATCCCCGGACGAAAAGTAGGCAGTATATGACAAAGACGGAAGTAGGGGAGCAAGTATTATCAACTTGAACTACGCAATATTTCCAACACCGAGAAAGTTTTTTAGTGGCATACTTCTCTAGATTGTATTATATCTTATCCTAGGTTGGGATATGATATGAAGGGGAAAATATAGGCATGAGCAAACAAGCTCCTCTACTATAGAGTCATAAGATTTCTTCTTGTTTTTCTTTTTGCTGTTTCCATTCTAAAAAGAGCGGAAATAGAAATGGCTCCGAAGACTTTAGTTTAGTCGGTGGGTGAGTCATCTTTTCCTTTAGTATGAAATGAAGTGAATACCTACACGAGCCTTTGTCCGTTTGTCGTTTTTCCAGGATTAAAGCGACAAGTCTCCATGGATTGGAAAGTATATGAAAGAGTTAAGAAAGGAAACCAAGTAGAAATACAATCGCATACATTATGCACATTTCTTTAAATAACTGCGAATCAGGATGGATGTAAGCGAATAACTTTACAGACGGACAGACGGAGACTTGTCATGTCATATTTTGAATTTTTGCTTTCATTTCTTATTCCAAAGCTCATACAAAACTGCTGTCATCGTAAACTCTAAGAGTAGTGAAATGAAATGGCTTTGTTTGGATCATCATCGGGATATGAGCAGCAGCATCTCAGCTTGTTTTTAAAGTTCCTTTTTCCTAGCCCAACAGATATACATCATAGCAGCATATAAAAGCGGAAAGGTTTTAAATGTATTTCTGTGCTTGAACGAAGAGTCCATCATGTACCGAGGGAAGCTCCGAGGAAAGTTTGTGTTCCATCTTTGTTAAGCAAACCCGACCCCCGACACTTCAGCTATGGAAAAGGATCAGGCTATGCAAGGCAAGCAATACAACGAGAGAGACTTAAACGTGATGTTCCGTATAGAACGTACCATTTATTCTAGGATGCAATATACATTTCTTCCTTTTACGTAATGTAATGGCATATACCTACACCATCATCCATATAAAAAGTTGTAAATGTGAACTAAAGTGCATCTCTCCATTTTCCCTGGTGAACTTCTCGATGGAAACGGGAGACATTATATATTTAAAGCAGAGCCTAGCAGGAAACTAACGTTCTCCAGCTATGGGCTGTGTTCCAAAGTACAAAAAACTTTCCACATAGAATGTAATGAAGAAAGTACTTGGGCAAATGATAACGGCAACGTAATGTTATAAAACGTTCTCGTATCCAAATCGCAAGAGAGGTTTTCATGTAAAATGCAAACGAAGAAAATTTTCTTCCATCTGGAAACATGAAAGTTGCATCATCCTCTATACCCATATAAACAGCAAGTAGTGTTAAGGTGAAACGTTTCTTAACGTTCTTTGCTTCCGCTTTTTCTTCTCCAGGTTTCTTACGAATACGAAAAACATGCTCATTTTACGCTCTACTTCGATATTTGCATTTAAACTACCACGCAAAACTTTTTTCTTTCCGGTGAGACGGGGAAAACTATTTTGTATTCATTAAATACAAAAACGAATCTGAAGAGGGCAATTGCTTTTCTTTGGTCAAATAAAAAATAAATAACTTTTTTTAAACTTCCTTCGGATATGTATTTGATTGATTACGTTTTATGCATCATTCTTAACTTCGGAACTTAAGAATCATACAAAGTTTTAATATTTCATGGCATCATTTCATCTCAATCCATTCATCTAAAAGTTCAAAATACAAGAATTTGTAATAACTTATTTGAATAATTCGCGCCATTTTGCTTTAGGAGAAATTCACATCATACCCCATATTTTCCACTGCCATGTCTCGATCAACATATGAAGAATGCAGTTAATATAAAGTTTTCATGTTTCCTACCTATTCACTACTTTAAAATTTTAAAATGAAAGGAAAAGTATGGCAATGGCTCCTTGCAAAACGACAGGCTACATGTATTCGATGCACATAACACATTCCTTGACTCGAGCTATTTTTTTGGCTCTGAAAGAGTAAACAACATAAAAGATGTTAACTACTCTCCGGTCCAAAAGATTTTTTTTACTTACGTAAGTAAACTGAGGACATGACATGAGCGAAGCACACTTGAAATCTTCATAGTCAAAACGTTTATTACAAAAATAAACAGCGAGAGAAATGCTGTTTCGCTGGTTGTTGGTGGAGTGCCTAAATTAAGAAAAATAAGTACAAAACAACTCTTAACTCGTTTGGGAAAGGCGAAATTGAGTATAGCGGAGGAAACCAAGCCTTATTGAAAAAAATGAATATGATGATGGAGACCGAGCAAATAAATAGTGATAAACTTGCTGCTCCTCTAAGATCCGTGGAACATAACATGACTCTAATTTAGGATCCAAAAGGAGAATTCATGCTGTGTGGTTTGGTCCGCTCTGTTGTGGTTGCATAACATAAGAATTTTTTTTATCATTCCAATTGGCATTAACTTTTTGAGATGGGGAAACTGCATATGGCATTCATTGTCCTTCTGCGAAGGATGCTTTTAAAAAAGTTGTTTTTGCCAGCTCCAAAATAATCACGGTCTTTACCTACTTTACTCAAGGGACGTGTTGAAAACTGTAAGCCTTGAAATTCCTACGGTATAGGCCCACTTTAAAAGGCTCATGTAATAATGACTTCCCAGAATTCCACCCGGATTTTAATCAATACGATCTCGTAATTAAATCTAGGGGTATAATTTTGACGAGGAGTGTTTCCCTAGAGTCCCTTGAGTGTTTAAGGTACCCTCAGGAAAAAAACTTACAATAAGCCCGGGTCACAAAAACAAGCGGATTTTCCCAGTGTGAAAAATATCTCTTTTCCTTCACAAATCCTTACAAACAGATGCAATATAGATGCATTAGAATTTTCTTTCATGAGTTTCATGAATCGTTTTCCATTAAAGTAGACCAAAATGAGTTACCAAGATTTCGGCTAAATCCAACATTAATCTCAATTNATGCTCTTTTTCTCCAGCAGAGAAACTTTACTGAATTGAATGCTTTCTGGATGGAAAACTAGCTTTGGTTTATTCTAAGCTTTAGTTTTGCAACTGCCCTTACATCCATTCGTTCCATCACCATTCAGAGCTCCAAACTCTCTTTCTCTCTGGAATAATGATGAAAAAAAAACTTGAACAAAGTTGGATTACATTTGTTAGCCACTCTTCCTATTTTGAATATGCATGAAGGAAGCAAATGCATTATGCAAAGTACAAAACACACGTAGCACTTTTCACTGATAATAATGATATCACGTTTTTTCATGCATACAATCCGTTGCATTATGACATCCATCTTAAAAATACCCTATAAGAAGAGGAATACATCTTTGGTGCTTTACTCCTAGCAAAAAAACTTTAGTGAAAGAAGTACATTTGATGATGAGCTGAGTTCTTTGGTATTATAGCAACCCATGTTACATTTTCCTAAGCCTTTCCCTAACGCTTACAAGTTAGGCTATGCTCAGTAACTAGCTCGGTACTTGTGTTATACTGCACTAGTGGCTTGGTTAATGTTAATGGCAGTTTATGGTGCTATGGTGATGCTACACGATCTTCTCCAAGGAGCGAACCAAAACGAGAAGAACTACGCTTTAGCGAGTCATTCGTTCAGGAGAGCTACATAGAAGAGCACGCTACAAAATTTTTGCTGGCACAAAGCTTCATTTTTTAATACATCGTCCTTCTTTATTTGTAGGGAAGAACGCACGTTAAAGTTAAACTATGCTGTATCATCAACAACAAGGGAAGAATATGAGTAGGTCGACGAAGAGAATTTATAAAATAGGAACGAACTAGCTAACACAGCAACTTTTCTTGCATCATAACTAAACTCATGCTATTGAGATTCCTTCCATCTCACATTAAGAACCAACACGACGTTACACATTGATCTCGTAGAGGAGAGTACGAGGAGAAGCAAAACATCATAAAAAACTACATTTCAAAACATACCATACAATCCGGCGAGCATACAGCAACTTCCAGTCAGTCGGCATTCAGTCTCTGGCTGTTGTGCTTCTCTCTCGGTATTTTTTTTCTACTGCCATATAGAACGTCAATTTTCTCTCTTGGTGGCTCTAGTACTGCTACACTGGAGTCTTAAAAATTTACACAATTATACCAGCAGAGTATATAGTAAACGTATTTATAGAATTGTAATTTTTATAATTCCTCTCAGTCAGCGTTGAGTCTTGTGGTGTGACGGTAGTTTATCTTGACAGCCACATCCATCCGAATATATTTTAATTGTCACTGGTACCCAATTAAAGACAGTCAGATATAGCTATATCCGCTTGAAAAAAGACGCAATTACTTCTGAGTCTTTCTTCTTGCATTTTGCACAATAAAATACAAAAAGTTAATTGACAAAGAGAGAGCAGAGTAAATACCGGCCGGCCTGATTTCTTAGTCAGAATACAGTGCTTAACATTGTTTGTTGATTAAAATCAATTGAAAGAAGATTTTCTTTAAATCAATCAATATAACTCTAATTTGTGATAGACTTGAACTAGTTAATTTTTGGAAGAATTCTTCATAGGAGGCTCTGAGTGTTTAGTGCACATAAATGATAACACTTTAATTACCTGTTTGCTGTGTCAGTCACTATTCAGACATTTTTTCTAGAATAAAGCTAACTTCAGTCTTGTTTCCGTGAATGTGTAATATTTGTAAAGTAATTGCAATCAAAAGTGTACCAGAAAGAAACTTAAATAGTTTAGAAATTATTGCGATATCATAAAAAGACAATGTGTGATTTTTACACGAGTTAATTAAATCCGGTAATTTATATAGTCTTTCCTTCGTGATGTATAAACAGTTACTTTATAGGCCAGTGGTCAATTAGACAAACAGTTTGTGCAATGTCACATAAACAGTAAAAAAAAATCTAGCAAAATCACCATGCGCTTTTGATCTAAAATTAGACATTAAAATTCGACAACGAAAAATGCATGAAAATATTTTCGATTCGTAGCCAATCAGAAAGCAGTATCCTACCGGTTCCCTGTTTTATACTTTCAAATCAAACAATGTTTTTTCCTGCATGTCAAAGTAAAAAGGCATTTAGCTCTTGACAAGTTTCAAATCACAGAGGGAAATTCGAAACATACGTATGTTTGTTTACCAACATCAAAGCAAATACAACCCATCGGTTTGAAGGAAAGCAAGGCGAAAGCGAAGACAGTAAAAACAACACGAGAATATTCTATTTTTCTTCTATTTTTGCTACTTTTGCAACCAAAACAATACAAATTTTTATACGAGTACGGTATCCTCTTCTAAGCCAAAAACGTCCCATCCTGGTCATATTACCGTTAAATTCTTCCGCTGGGCAAGTCACCTCTACTCGTTATCAGGAAGCTTGTAAGTTTTTCAAGGTTTTATTCCCTATTTAATAATCGCTGACATTATCGTTTTATTTCTATTTTAAACTGCTTTTTATGGCCAACGTTTTTAATTACCAAAGCTCAAGCCGCATACTACTTCGCGCTTGCGCTAAACTTTGACAGTTTTTCCTTCTCCTTTTTGACTTTGCTCTTGACCTTGAAATATAGCAAGAGAGAGAGAGGAGAGAGGTGGTAGCGTAAAAAGTAAAGCGTAGCTGAATATAAAAGCTCGCTGTTGTTACCGACGAATAGCTAGAGCCAGCGAAAACCTTTTTGCTTTCGCTAGGGACTAGGCTTATGACAAGCTTGTCTCAAATCAATAAATGCTGGAACGAAGAGAGAAAACGATACCCTGTTTTAATGTATCTTATTTTAGTTCTGGAATATTATTATTACCATATTGTTCATTTGCTTTTGTTTATGCGGACTTCTCAAAAAGTCGTCCTTGATGGCCCTTGTCTCTGTCGTTTCTTACGCAAATATTGCTTAAGTTTCTTTTTCTAAAAATAATATCTCACATTGCCCATGGCCATTTTACATTTTACAGACTCAGCAAGTCATATCTTGATCATCTCATCCGCCTCTACGTGACATCGTCATAATCTCTTTAGCCACCACCGATTAGAACAATATAAGTTCTTCCCGACGTAGTCGTTTCTTAATACCGTTGTTAACAGATCTCAGGAAAGAAAGGATACAAGCGAGCATTTTTCAATAGTATTTTGCCACTATTTTTTCAATATTCCTGTTAAAAAAAAGGTTTTGCAAAATCTCAAACCTTTTTCCTTAGAATATCTTGGTATTAATCAATTGCATTTATATAAGACAGACCTAGATGTAACCTTTTGATGAAGAAGCAGTAAACAATTTTTTGAGAGAACAGTACAAAAAATATTAGCTACCTTTTAGGGGAAAATCTTGTGATTACATTTTTGCGTTACTGCCAGGACTACAAAAAAAGAGTTAGTAACATATAGTGCGTGTGTGAGAGTTGTCACGAATCAAGTGAGAGACAACTTGTCAATCTGTCATTTGAATTAAAGCGTGCTCGACTTTAGAAAAATGGCACCTAAAGGCAATAAACGTCATGACCACGGCCACAACAACGGGAATGCTGGCGCCGCTGTGGCTGCTGGGGGGCAGAATCAAGGGAACGCTGGTGGTGCCGCTGCCGCCCCTCCCGGTAACCGGAATGGGAATCGGAATCAGAACGGTGCTGGGTATCATTATCATCATTACCATCATAATCATCATGGAATGGCTAGCGCGTAAGTCACACAAAGTCTCCTTTTCGTCTCTGTAGCAATTTAAGTATTAGTACCGATTGCCAATAAATGTCGTAAAAGCAGTCATTGTTCGAAGCTATCTATGTCATCTCACACGGTTTTAATATGATGATGGATTGCAAAGAGAAAGGCATTTTGGTTGCAAAGGTCTCGACTTGCCTCATCCAATTGGTCTCATTCAACGGTATACTTTGTATAAGGTCAATGGGGTCACATGGCCTAATCCTGCCTTCAAGTCAAGTAGTAATAAGTATCATCTTCTTAAAAAGCAGATCAGCGAGTGAGCAGCGCGGTCTTGAACTCTCCTCATCATTAGGAAAGACCTCATGCCATGCTGCTATTGGGAGTAGTTTTCTTTAAGGGGAACGAATTTCTTTCGCATTGTTATCATCTCCTTTTTTTCTCTTCCTCCCAAAAAATTATAAAAAAACTGTTGAGAAGTAGTCAAAAGCTTTACTACGGTCTTGTGCCCGATTCATTCTTTTCGCTTAAAGGAATCATGTTAAACATGGCTATCGTCATGTATTATCTTGTCAGAGGAGAACCATGCCTGTTCAATCCTCAAACTCTGTTTTTGCCACTTTCGCATCTCTTATATATGCTGCTCACTGAGACCAAACGAACGAACGGTTAATCAGTCAATAAGATGAATAAATTGCCTAGCTATTTATCCCATGTCATCTCTACATAGCCTTCACTCCATTCAAGAGGTTCACTCAACTCTCCTCCTCATGATTAAAATAACATTGAGAGTTCACTCGGGAGTAATTATAATTACTCATTTTCTTATTTATTGCCAATTACCAATTTTTCTCATTTAAATGGTTCTCATTTGCCGTAGAGAATACGTATAAGGTCGTGACTCAACACTACTAAATCGTAATAAAAGACTTTCAAAAAAATGGCCAGTGTTGATTCTAAATCTATTCATCATTTACAAAGCACATTTTTTATTATTCTCCTTAAAAAAAAGGTATTATATCGTTACAGCTGAATAAATACTTACCTTTTTCGGCTTAAAGCGCAATATTTTTTATTAATTTGCTCAGCGATGCAATATGCAACTGTACGAAATTTATTGTTGCAATTTGGGGG
>JAANSQ010003379.1:0-10222 GCA_036850885.1 Lepidocyrtinus dapeste
CATCATCAAAAGTTCGAGCGTTAATATACAAATGAATAAAATGTTGCTTTGGTCTTTTACAGTAGTGTCATTACTATACAACGAATTAAAAAAAATTAGTGACCAATATAAAGATAAATATTATTTGAATATTTACTTGCGTATTTTGTACAGTTTTTTAATTCCTGAATCATTGTGTCTTATTCCGCTGATATTAATCTAGAATACTCAGTTCCATAACCTCAAGGAAGCGCATGTTCTTGTGCTTTCAATTCATCCATCCTATTAGAAAAAATTGAGCCTTTTATTTTTTCGATTCGTATGTTTACTGTTAGATATCTGCAATGCCTGGCATTGCCAACGAAGAGAAGGGGTAGTTTTTTTATAGGGCTTTGAGTCTTTGAGCCTTTATCATATTTTTTTCTGTACGATGCGTACATCATGGAACTTTGAAAGAGCTACAGCTTAACTGTGACTCCCTTCTCAAGTCTCAACTTAGTTCCGACTTTATATGTGTTCCTGCTTTTTCCATGATAGCTCCTGTGCTCTGCTCCTTTTTTTCTCCGGCAGTGTGAGCGAAACTCAGAAACTAAATTGCCCCTGCTCTTCAGTCAGCACGAATTTGTCCAGGAAGAGAGTCGTGTGGGTAGAGAAGCTCTCTCTTTTTCTCAGTCACTTTCGCTTTTTTCATCGTGGCTTTCGCCAATAAAGAAGGGCATTTTGTGTGCGGTTAAGCCTTTCTTACAGGTATAAAACCACATGAAAGTAAACACAAATGTAAACAAGACAGCCCTATTATCTCCTTTATCAGGTTAACTACGAAAGGAATTATATTATAGAGATCATTTATAATGTAATCATGAATAAACGAATAAAGCTGGACCTTGTTCGTTACAACTAGTGTGTCAACGCAGGAAAATAGCGCGTAACTACCGAACAATTAATTTAATTCCATCAATTTCACTTGTTTCCATGAACTAGAGAATTCTACTTTACAAGACCGGAAATAACGCATAAAACTAATAAAATACCTGCCCAAACAGATTTTGTTAAAGTTTCTGGAACGTTTCCCTTGACGCTTTAATTCTGAAGTAGTTTCAGCAAAATTGAGACAGTTTTTTTCTTTATAAAAGTAAGAAATCAACGTGTTTTCTGCTCTTATGTGAAAACATAATCATATATTTGTTCCGCCATTAAAACCTCCCATTTGTTGTCTCTTCTCTACAATAAATTTTAAAACGGGTGACGTGTTAAAGTGTCCCTTGAACAACATGTTGATTGCATCTCCATTACCCCAAGACAACCGTTAAGAAAGATAAGACTAGGTGACTATCGTATCATATAAATAACTCGTCTTCTGATTGCTATTGCTCTACACACCTCAGTCAAGATTCCCGATGAAATAAAATAAATCGTTTGTCTTCCTGCCCAAGTCATCCAAAGAGAAAAAAAACAGCAGATGCAAAACGGCATTTGCAAGGTACAAACGTGTAAATTGAGTTTGAAGGAACGAAAAGAGAAGAAATCCTCATACCAAAGCAAGCATCCAATTTTGAATCCGTTTTTTCTTCTTCAGTTTAGATTCAACACGAAATGTGCGCAAAGAGAGAATGACAGCGAAGAGAATTGGCTATGTAAGAGGCAATATTGAGACACATTAAGAGCCTCCAGTGAGTCCCTTAATGGCGTGCGAATTCCTCGTGTAAAAATCTGCTCTCGTCGACGAGACAAAAGTGAATCTTGTACTACACGAACAACTGTAGCGCGATTGTAAACTGGAGAAAGTTTCCTTTTCTGAGGAACATTGTATCCCACATCTAAACAATTATCGTTTTTACAGTGTATTCAAACATATTTACAAGAAAATATAAAGGTAATGCCCCACCTAAAATTACCTTCTATCCGTGTAAAAGAAATTTTTCAAGTGAGTGCAAAAACAAGCGAGTAACTGAACTGCAAAGAGAGAAGAAGAAAGAAGAAACGATTAAAGTTTTGTACAAAAAAATATACTTTATAACAACAACTGCCGGTTTGTGTGTGTGTGAGCGCTGTTTATTGCCATTATACTTTATTATTTGTGACAGTTTTACGAAGTCTTTAGTAGACTTGTTCCCTAAACCTTACCTCAGCATTTTTCTAGACTCAATGACTTTGGGTCTGGAGTTGGATCTTAGATAACAAAAGATTTTTTTACGTCTTACAACTGGAAATATTTCTGAAGAAAGAAGGTGATTTTTTGAGGTGGAAAATGTCGTGTTTTTGTTGATATTTGGAGGAAAAAGTGTACTTTTACCTTGGAAGAAAAGAGAAAGCGGAGCGATAAAAGAAAGCATAAATAGGCGCAAGGAACAATTCAAGTGAAAGGTTAATGACAGGTAAGGAAAAAAAAGAATTGAATGGATGGATGTGTAAAAAAACAGAATGGAATGGGATGGGAAATGGTGGAATGAGGAAATGAAAGCCATGTACATTTTACAAAGAGAAGATGTGTGTAACCCTAAAGATAAAAGTCATTTTCAAATGGTTTGTTATGAAAAAAGATGAGAAATATTATGACGGCATTATTTCTGTTTTACGCTCTTCCTTTCCAGATCACTTCATATCATGTCGCTGTGGCAGGCACATTAGGCACTTTTCCCTCAAAGGATGTTTTTAGTTTTGGCATTGACCACAGAAAAAAATGAAAGATAAAAAAATGTGTGCATGGACATGAACACAGTTCCTTTTTCTGTCTCCATTAAATATATTGCATGACTTGATATTCTTGATCCAAATCTTGGCCAGAACTTATGGCTACGACGACATCGGATTAGATCTCTATGGTTGCCTGGTTATCAAAGTCAAAGTGGGCGAATGGTATGATGACATAGAACAAAAATATACATATATATTCTTGTCCTTGACTGACTTCATCCGTATCGGTTCCCTTCATCTCATCTTGCTCCATCTCTTATCATTATTTTATGTAGGAAGGATAATGCTGGAAAAAAAGTTGCACAAAGAAACGAATTGATATTGATGATTTGATTGCACCAAGACTAAAAACAAAAGAGGATTGAGCATCACATCAAATGCACATCTTTGAAAAGCGATATAGCTTGTTTGATACTGACTCAAGCTCAAGTTAGTTAAGAACCAACCATAAAATAAAATAAAAATAACGATCAACCCAAATAAAGTAGACAGCAAAAAGAAAAGCGATTTATTCCGAAACCCGATTCTCACCGACCTAGTTTTATTTCTTTTAATGATTTTCCATCTTTTTTTGTAAGAAGACAAGACGGAACCTTAAGAAAGAGAAGAGTTCCTGTTGGGTAAGTTCGAAGAACTACCGGAGGCAAAATAATGTAGGTATATTTATAAGTATCCAATCCAACATTAGGCATAGGCATTGGATATGGTCACAAGGGTTTAAAGTATCGGAATCCTTTCAGGAAAAGAAATCATTGGATCAAAGAAAAAATAAGCTCAAATAAGGTCTCTTACAACCTTTTCTAGGAGAATGTGCTTTTTATTTCTGAGAGCGTAGGTTTATTTAAACTGACCTTTGGTGAAAAATGCAGCCTCTATGAAACGTCTTGGCCAGTTCAAATTCTAACCAGCTTGCATTTTGGGTTGAAACTAGATTACAAATTACAATGATATTTAAGCTTGATTTTGATTTAGTGTTCACACTGATACTGGACAAGGTTTTGTAGATTCGTCTGGATAGGGGCAATATGTTCCACGTGAAAATTTAATCAAAGACTAGTTCTTTCTGGAAAGTAATATCTTAAACTACTTCAACGCATTTTTTATGCAGGGCATTACGCCACGCCAGAAACTTTGGCTGCACTGATGCGTCGTTGTTGATGAAAATAGGGAAAGATTTTAGAGATAACTTGAGCAATATATTACCATTGTTTTTCAATACATGCTAAAAATTTAATGCACCCTACATACCCTTAATTGAATCAAACAATCAAGGAAATTTGAGAAAATTGTAATGATTCAAAAAGCATGATTGATTTGGTTGATGTAAAAGCACGGCCTTGAGACATATTTATTGTATTATTCCCGTCATGTTTGTCTTCTGGTTATCAATACAATTTTGATTTTTTATAACAAAACGCCAAAAATTCAACGGCCAAATTTACTGTATACATACTACTCAAACCTAAATCTTTGGCTCAAACAGATTTATTAAATCTTGTTAATGCTATTTTTTAAAATTCAAAACACATATGCTTATTGCTTCTCAATCCTAATTTACTTCTAAAAAAATCTACTCTAATTTTATAATAAGCAAATCCAACGCACAGTTGAACTAAGTAACTTCTAGAGTTGCTTTGATAACTATGAATTTGTAAAAGTTTTTTTTACTCACATTTTACGTAAAGATTTCACTTAAAAATTGGCTAATTCTCAGTAATTGGTAGTTTCTGTCGAACGTTTACTCATGCAAACACTCTGTCGGAAAATTAACTAAATAATCCTCCTACAACATACGATCTTTGGCAAACAATGTTTCAAAGACTCATGCTAACTGATTCAGCAGAGCAGATCGGCTATAGTATAACGGGTTTATGTACAGTTGAAATCCCTTCTCGATCTCCCTCTTCACGTTCACGTGCTGAATTACTTTAGGCTGATGTATAGACAGTCCTAATTATAACGGTATGCAGAATTTATGCTTGCTCTAAAAAATAAATACATTTTAGCTAGGAACTTTCACCTTAATGATTTACTCAAACATTTGTTGCTTCACATTTAAACCGACCCTATTAAATAGGGCATGTTTGATTTAAGCCTTAATTGCGCTTTAATGATGTGCTACATGAATAATCCTCTAATCAGAGTCATCAAATCATTTACGGAGTTGTATTTTAATTATTTATATATTTGTATTAGGATTTTTTAAATTAAACCATTGATGCTATTACCTTGTAAAAGAATATTTAACAAGCAAGTTTCACTTAATGATTAATTATCTTATTTATTCATTCCTCCAGCTTTCCTCTGTGCCAAAATGAAATGTCTCAAACAGATTACTTGAGTTGAGTTGATTGATTTGAGTATGTGATTTCACCTCACGTACACAAGTTTAGACAAGTGAACTTAACTTTTCAAATTTTCTAGAGGACGTGTAGTATGCATGCACTTTTAAAATATACTTGACTTTCATTTTTCACCAAACTCTACCAAAATTTATTTTAAGTGCGTAAGTACATGTACAGTTTCGCCTGACTTGAAAATTTCTCACGTTTTTAGCGGATACATTGCCATCATCCTTATCTTGAAAATAAACGTCCTCCACTCACTGACTTCAACTTGTGTGAGTCTCATTTCACGCTTCCTCAAAGTATTCATAATATATGAGAAAAAAAGTGAAAGCAAAGCTAACTCTAACTTTCCTCTTAGCCTTCAACATATCACTGGTGTTTACTACATCCAAAAATGTAACTTATTACGCATTTTGTGGACTAAACCTTCCAAGACTATGCTTTTAAGTAAAAGCATATGTGTTCTCGTTTGAGTTCCTCCACTCTAGTAGGTTTAACGTTCTCCTCCTGCTCACACTTCGTAGAAACGACCGCACAGACACAAACGATGGAAAAATATTCATATTTTAGAGCTTCTTGTTTCACTCTATGTAATATTCAACGAAACCACTTGAAAAACTTAAGCTCGCAAAACTTGCTAGATAATCATCATCATCTTTTAAAAAATGAAGATGTGATGTGATGACGGTGCAGACACACACACACGGAAGGATAGAAATAACAGTGGTTTGCTTTCACTTTCTCCTTTTGTTCCTTTCAAGTTGCTCTTTTTTTTGGAGAGAATGTATGTACATTGTTCATTCTGTCTTATTTTAGAGTGGAGTGGCTCGCATAAGCATTTTGTTTGGATGGATGGAGTTATGAATGATGATCAGTGCCTATTCATAAAGGGTTTAAGAAGAAAAGTGTATTCATGCTTCCGTAAGCAAGCAAACGCACATTTGATTAGGATATGATGAGAATTGTATTGTGACGTTATGTACATAACTTTGCCAAGCTTTGTTAAGTTTGGCTCTTGCATCTTCATCATCAGCATCATCACTCCTCAAACAAAAGTACCCTAGTACTTTATACTAGGCTCTTCAACAAGCTACTGTTATGTTCCCCTTATATCACATCAAGCGTTTTTCATGTTGTTTCCTGTTCCCTCATTGCATTATTCCAAAGGCAAGGAGGCAGCTAGAAAAAAACGCATTTTGCTCGCTCACTCCAACCTCAAACCTCAACGTTGCCTTGAACGAACTAAAAGCAAAATTATGAATAAGAAATAAAAAAGTGTGCATTTTTTACGTAGTTCTCGAATTCACATTTCCCTCGCTTTTTAACAAATCGGCAGCGAGCAAAATGCATTCATTTATTCATTTCTGTTGTACATATCGAGCACACATAAAACCCACACTCACTCGATTTGAATGGGGAGAAAAGGATCAAATCAAAACTCTCTTTTATGTCAATTTAACAGTTTCAAAAAAATTGACAATCTACCCTCATTCAGAATTCAAACGAAACAAACGTTGATATCTTTCTTTAAAATTAAATTTTACTCAAAAACAAGTGACAATGAGGCAACATTATAGTGCTGTGTGGCTTTTGACAGAGTAACCCAGCCCCCAAAACGTAATCTACCTTTTTTATTCATGAATGTGTAAAAAGGAGCCTTACATAACCATATTTTCATGCAGAATCCAGAATCAAAGGACTGTTTTACTATACAAGTTTGTTTCATTTCTCTTTTATCTCATCTATCTTCCCTCGCTTTTTTATCTTTAACCAAAAACACGCTCATTTGAATAAATTTTTGCTAATGTTGTCTCCTTCCAAGAGTCACAGTTACTATTTTTAAGGTGAAAGTTCAAAAGTTGACTCTTCACGAAATAATATTACGTTGTCAATAATTTACGACAATCTTGAATCTTTTTTAATCTTGTTGCAAATTATTTATATTGCAAAAATGCGAAATCGTAAAATGCATTTATAGACTGAAGGACATGAGACATAGAGAGCTGTTGTAAAGCTACAAGGCTAAAAATAATGAATAAATTTGCCCCCAAAAAATGTTTAATCTTTTTTCTCTTCCGGCACAAAAATGATAGTTTTTGATTTTGGTGAAAGCCTATAGCATTCTCCCCGTCATACTTCATGAGGTTAGAAGGATGGGAGATAGGCGCGCAGGAAATTTGCATGAGTTGCGGTCAACCTGTCTCATTGCCAAAAAAGAGACCTTTAGCCCAGCTATAATACAGGGACGGCAAGGCAGATTATCATTTTGATCATCATGACGAAAGGGATGAGGGGAAAGGAACATATGTTCCTTCCCATTTATTACTCGACTCTCTTTTGGTTTCTCGCCACCAGCCATTTGCATACTTCTCTATAAAATGAAGCTCAGAATTTCAGGGTACAATGCGAAAGGAATAAAATGAACAGCGAGTTTACCCTGATGACATTGCCACGACCTCATCAAAGCCTTTTCACTAGACTTTTGTTAGGTTAGGCAAAGCCTCTTTGAAAACATTCCTTACATTCACTCTTTAACTTCATTGCGTTTCATTCATTTCACGTATAAAAAATACCCCGCAGTATGCAGACCTTGTTCATTCATTAACATAAATTTTTTTAAAGGAAATAATATGTAGGAAAAGGTGCATATTGCTTTAAGCTACGACCACATTAAAATTTTCTCCGAAAAGAGTGAGTCGTTTCGTATCTGAGTAATAATAGGATGATTGTGGGGAGATTTTGACTTTCTGAGGTTTTCCCATCATTGTCCTTGTCGTCATCGTCACAATTCCGTGAAGACTGATTATACCAAAAGAGAGTACATTTCCAGCCTGGCGTCTAAAATGATGGAGAAAGCAGGAACCCCAGTTCCGTTCCATTAATCCATTGGAATGGAATGGAAGGAACTGTGAGTTGAACATACTTGGCTGAATGTAACATCCATAAGAGTAGCATATGCATAGGTGCTTAATTGACTTTCGTCCTTTTTTCTAAGGAAACGAGAAAAAGTTCCCCTTTGAAAGTCTCATAATGTATAGTTGCACAAAAAGGGTACTTTCCAAGCGGAAGTTAAGTTTATACATGGTAATGCAATCAACACAAAAAATCTGGCTGGATTTTCACTGAAGAAGATGAATTACAAAGTTTTTCTTTGAGCCAAGTCGCATCTGGCTCAGCTTAAATAAATATTTTTTTAGAGGGAGAGAAAGTTAAAATTGGGTGCTTGCTTTTGTTCATACCTAAATACTATTCAAGTATTTTGGCACGAGGAGAACGAAATCCTTGACTATGTATATTATTTTACATGCATCTCTGCTGTTTTTTAAATTAATGAATTATATTAAAAAAAGGTGAACTGTTGCCAAAAATGTAGTTCTATTATGGATTTTAGCGTAACGCAAAAAAATCTATTTTTATGAGTATAGAGTTCGCATCACACGATGCAGCTTAACTTTCTTTTGTCCTTTTATTGGGTTACAAGCTGTTGCTATTCTGCTAAGCTCTGAAACTACAAAAAAACTACAAATGCCGCTGCAATGCTCCTTTATTCTAGATCGCGATACACTTTTTAATTTCTCGCGAGTTGGGGCGGAATAAATTATGGGGAAATGGAAGGGGAAAGTTGTTGGGAACCTTTTTACATGTTGATATCTTTTCGTCTTGATAGAATAAGTTGAAGGTGGGAAAAGAGACAGGAACTCATTTGGGGATTGACAATGGAAAGGTGTTGTCACTCTACACTTTAAACTTTCCATCGACCGTCATCCGCATCCCATTCTTCTTCTCTCTCTTACATTTAATGGAATAAAACTTTTCTGGTGTTGGGGACGAAGGTAACTTTAAATAGAGAGTGAAGAGGAGATGGAACTAAATATGAGCAAGTTTTTTATCCTTGCCGCATGCCATGCCATATGACATCTTGGATCACGATAATGGAATACATTTTGCCAAAACTTCTTGAATCTAGTTTTGTTTATAACACAGTTTATCTCTTGTTCTCTTCGTAAAAGTTTCCTCGCATCTTAAAGCACTCCACACAGGATCATCCGTTTCCTTCATTTCTACTTTTACTACATAAAAAAAGGCTGTGGGAAGAAACCAACGGAAAGTTCTTTCGTAGAGTTTTAAACAAGGTGAAAGCAAGTGTGTTGTACATTGTCACCAGAAATTTTAATATGCCGTGATGCAGAAAATAGAGAATACATTTTGTGTCTTGTTCTACCCGTATCATCTTCACTCACTCTCCTCATTTTCTTTGTAAAGGGTCACCAAAGTCGTTTGCCACCTTATGGCTTCCTTCTGTCATGATATCATGTCACATTTGTTGAAATTTAAGAAATGAATCACTTCCCATCTCAGAGACTGCAAAGTGGATGATGGTTATCAACTAGTTTTTTTTTGCTCCGCTCTACATACCACTTTCAAAAGTCTACTCTCTGAGGTCTGATTTTAAAGAAAATGTAAGATTATGAGTACTCTAACCTCTTTCCATTTTCTCTGGTGGCATTTGACATATAATCATCATCATCGTCACAAAGATTCTACCCTAAAGAATTCACTGCATGTACTTCATTCCAGAGTGGTTCTAATAGTTCACATTATTCAAGTAGCTTTACTCCTTTGTGATGTCAGAGGCTTGCCTACTTTAGAAGCTTTCATTTCTTATTTCTTCACACATGTGAACTAGGCCCATGTTAAATGTTGAAAATGGGAACATCCAGGATATTACGTTCACCCTTTGGCGTGATTATCCCGGAAGCAAAGAAGTGTCAGCGACACTTACTCTCTTCCGAAATATGACAATATTCAAACAGCACAAAAACGTTCAGTTCGCATGAAAAGGAAAAGTGCATTTTTATTTCAAGTGGCATATGATATAATTCTTTTGGGAAGCCAAGGAACGAGAAATGCACTTTAAAAGGATGGAATGATATTCAATCGAATCACTTACCTAGTAACTTCAGGTGAAGTGACACAGTTTTTAAATGTGCATTTACTCCAAAACAGCTGAGTTGTATAAAGTAAACACTACATTTCCTGAAAATTAAAGCTCTTTAGATATACTCTACTTATATAAAAACATTTAGATTTTTGTGTTAGAATCAAAAAATGAGCCAGCATGAATTTCACCGATCGGTCACTTTTCACCATGACTAGGAGAATTTTTCAAGATTGAAAAACAGAATATAATATGACGAAAT
>JAANSQ010003380.1:0-10220 GCA_036850885.1 Lepidocyrtinus dapeste
GACAGACGGACTCACCAATCTCAATACCTATCTTCGCAATGCTCAGCTATGTAATAAACAAAACTCATGCGTTCTCTCCTGTCAGCTCTTTATCAGTCGTGTTGACGTGTCCTTCTTTGCGAATTCTTACATCCTACTAGCCAAAAACGTTTCCTTCTATTACACTTTAATATTTCACTAGGAGCGATAAACATGTACGGGGTTATGCAAATTTAATAATTATCTTCTTTTCCAATCTACTTACATGGGCTTATGCCTTGTACGATCTTAAGCTTTACTCCGATTCTACGCGCGAGAATACAAATCACATGCGATTTCTAAATATACAAACCAATAGGCGGCTGCACATCCAGGAGTCGTTTACTTAAATGTGAGTTTAGTATGAATTCACAATCTAAGCGGATGAAGTATGTCGTTATGCACACTCACATTGTTTTCGTGACATAAGGCGTGCAACTCTAGTCGGTTTTTTTCCACGAGACGTTAATCCAAGTGGAAATCAACAAATGGTGGAATGCATTGCGGGTGTGAATTTTGATTGATGTACTTATTACCCCTCATTCAGAATTTTCTTTATGATATGGAATGGGTTGACCTATTGTATGTTCTGAAGCAACGTATAGTTTCCTAAGAGTTAAAAGTTCATTATGTATGAAGGGAGTAAGCTATGACATGACATTTGCTCGATATATATTTTTTCTGGGGAGAAAATAACCTGCATGGCCATTTTCGTCTTTATCGTTTTATGTAAATTATTCGTTTTCCGCTCAATATTTTAATTACTTGTGCAAACAGGCCAGGTTCATGACATGTCTAGAGTCATAAACAACTTCCTAATATTTGCCAATTTATTCTACGCTCTGGCTTAAAGTGAGACTTTGACGTGGGATTAAAGCGCATTTCAATTTTCTCACTGATTCAATACTGCTCTTGTAGAGCCACTTAAGTTTGACAACTAGACTCGTAAAAACGTGAGACTATTTCCAAGTGAATTTATGGCCTACGCTAAAAGAATTAGCTTAAGTTGCCTACTCGAGTAAATACAAAAGATGAAACTTAATGAGACTTGTTTGCAATTGTTTGTACTGCCAAGAAAATCCATAAATGCATCTATTGTAACTAAATAAGCTTTGGGCGTTGCTTCTCCACACGCTCCATTTTATTTCCAAAGTAATGAAGATTGCTCTGCGGCATGTTCCACAAGTCATTAGTATTTTTCGGTGTGACCCCACATAACTGCTCATTACGTAAAGCTTGTAACAGAAAACTTGGTCTCGTTTAATTTAACTAAATCCTGTGCAGCCAGTGGTAAACTTATAGCGAGCTATACACTTGCGTAAGATAATAATTGTTCGTCCTTTGGGATATGTTTACTCTTGCATGGAAGCAATTCGTCACACACGCGTAATCCTATTTGAAATTGGGGATATTTATTATTCACGCTTTGATACCGTATGACCACAATGAACTGTTGATCCTACAGAAAAAAAAATTGATATTGTTTTCTCTTATATCAACATACTATCCTGTATTTTCTTCACTTTATTATTTCTCCTTGCTCCCATCACGAATGGAAATAAAGGGAAGAGCATGTGTAATTAGATCATTTGTCACAAAAGTTCAGACATGACTGAATAATAGCGGCTGAAGGTGTAGGAAGCTACACGCAGTGATGCACATTAATTTACGAAAGACTCTCTCTTTCCAGATGTATGTTGGCCTGGAACCGTATCACTTTCAGTGGCATTGATGCCAAGCCATACATTTGAAATTGGAAAATACTCCATTCACTTTACAGGATAAACTACCATAAAAAAACTTGCATTTTCATGTTTTCAGGCTTTTCATTGCCTAAACTTTATGTATTTGCTTAAGATGTTAGAAAACTAGGAAGAAAATAATGGAAAGTAGAACGTGACAAAGCAAGGATAAAATACTTTCCGTACGATTTATTATCATCATTATTCAATTCAGTGCAAAAAAAAGTTCACCACAAATTACAACACAAGTAATAACACCGCTAATGGTTACGCTCCAGAACAGTTTCTGTTCCTGTTTCATGATGATTAACGCGATCTATATAGAAATATTAGAAACATCGCATTTTTCTCTCTGTTCCTGACATTCAACTCATTCAAATTGTGGTGAAGAAAATGTGTACAAAAACTGCTCGTACTGGTGTGCTCATGTATGCTCCGCGTTTTTATCAAGTATCAAGCGTACTCCCAAACTTGCAGAAAACTTTGCAGTATGCTTTCTCTCAGCTACTGTTATTGCTTTTCTTATGCCAAACTTATTGTTTAATTTTTCCTCGTCATCATCATCTCCTCAATTGTTGTACAAATTTTGTATTCTTCCAAAGTATTTCCCTGTAAGTCTATCAGCCAGTGTAAATACTCACACTCTCCCTAGAAAATAATTTATTATAGAAAGTTGTACTGTAGAGGGAACGTTCATAAATGAAAACAGCTGTAATATTGGAAAAATTGGAGAAAATTTTCGCACTCATCTTAGTGTAAATGATCACGGAAGAAAACAAATGAGAAGCAATGAGGAAAAACAGGAGCAGACGCTGCAGCCAACAGTAAAACAAAAACCATGCGTTAATATATTCCAGCTGCCTAGCAAAAAATATATATATCCTTTGACACTGATCTATTGTTACTTCCAGTCACTTTCGATTTCCCATACTTGCCTGCTCTCGAAATTATGGGGAGTTGTGTTTGTCTGTGTTTAGACCGTGTAAATCTTACATTTTTTTCCTATTTTTCTCTGTCTTTTTCATTTTTACGTGTACTGTCCGCACGTCCAAATGTGAAAGAGTAAGTACAAGAGAAAGGAGAAAATTGGGAGAAAGAACCGATACAAATGTGCATAACGATGATGAATATTTTTTCCGGCTTGTTTCACAAAAACAGTGTAGGGACTGAGCGGTACACACTCAAAGCAAAATTTCTAAATACACGTGTACCTAAAAAGGAAACAAGTGATGCATTAATCTCCCCAAAACATTTTCTCTAGCTTTTGGTTCTTTTGCAAGAATAATCTTGAAACAAAATAATATTTTTTGTACTGAGCCATGTTCAATATTTGCATAAGCATTCAACATTAACCTTTCTCCCTGGTTCGTGTCTTTCCCTACTGTCCAAAGAGAGAAATGAGAGGAACACAATATCGTGATCATCATCATCACGGTCTTCATCAGCGACAACAGAAAACACATTGGTTCTAGTGAAGAAGATGTAGGAGTGGCCACGCTGAAACAACAAACGACCCGTGTACAAACTACAATATCTTTTTATAGACTGATCTACATAAAACATTCATCCAGTTGATAATAAAGGAGAGCTAGGATGAAAAAAAACCATCCACATTTTTATGGATTATAATGGGGGAAAAGAAAGAAATAAAATGCAAATTACTTTGTGATTGTTTCAAGTGATGCATCTAAAGTTGATGAGCCGTGTAGTCATCTGCGTTACGGAAAACATTAATATCGAGCTGGCCAACCGTTGCTTTTGTTTTTGGTAAATATTACATATTGTCTTTGTGCAGATATGCGAGAGAAAAAATTGGTATGTGGAAGTACAAAAACTTTTCGACTTTTCTCGGTCAGGAAAGGGTAAAGAGGGAGTAATCGTTATTGTATGGACTTTGCCCTAGTATCAATGAAAACTACGTACAGTACAAGTACTAAACTAACTGATATCAGGTCATAGTCTTAGCAAGTATCCATCATATAAATATCATGTTCATGCAAGTGCCTCTAGATGTGTAGAGGGGCTTCTATGGATGCCATGTAACCATATATACTTATTTTTCTTTGTGAGCACTACCGCACTCAACCAATAATGAATGCGCTTAGCACATGCTAACGAGGAGTAATAAGGAATAATCAGCCGGATTTCATTAATGACTAGCGTGTCCTATAGGGTATGCTTTAAGAAGGATGCCTCTCGTAGGATTTCATAAATGATGGTTTCATGGCTTGATAATAATGAGTAAAGAAATATTTTGGGTGGAGGAGGGAATCATGCGGTTTTTCATGCCGCTTGAGTTGGAATCTAGGGCGCTTCGTGTATGCCGAAGGTGCTAGGGAATCGCAAGCGGCTGGATTTAAACTCTCAAATTAAAATACAGTAGGTTTCGCAACCAACCAAGTAAATGATTTAAGAGATAGGAAGGAGTGATAATTACGCCTTAAAGCGTACAAGTGCGTTTTAAACAGCTTTATACTTTTGTGGGAGCGAGCAATACATACTACTGCTCATTTTGAATGACGTTACGTCAAAGGAATTGGAAAAGGAACCTATGGTTCGTACAAGTAGTGACATGTTTAACATGATTATTACTCACTATGAGTCATGCGGCCTAGAAGCTTTAGTAAATTTAAGATCTACAGGGAGCATTAGTTATCCACTTGGTAGCCTTCATTCTAAAAATCCAATTTCATTTTCTAGACACGTAAAACCTACTTTTTGACAGTGAGTATACATATCTATATGATAAATATAAAAATTTCGAGCTACAGCCTACCATGGACATTGATGCTATATATAGTCTATGGGGAAAATTGTTTTTGACTTTGGAAATGACTTGAAACGCCAAAGAGCGCTATGATACTTTGACGACTTGGCCGTCATCAGTTTAAAAAAATGAAAGCTTAGCAACTGCCTCCCGATTCTGCTTAAATTGAGCGAGTATAATAAGTTTCTATAATGATATACATTATAATCTATTTGTTAGGTGCTTATCCACTGGAAAAGTAATAAAAACGCTCAAGAGCATATTCTGTTGATATCATTTGAGCTGCAGCCTCTCTCCCATCCTCTTTCGTCATTGCTACCATTTTTCATTTTCGTTTCGACGATAATTGGTGAAATGTACATGATTAAGGAACGTCAATCCGACACATTTTTGGCAATACATTACGTTCAAAAAAAATAAATATTTTGTGTACACTAGCACTACCTAAGTTTATTCTGTAGCTTTGCTTTGTTCATGCATTCACTTAAGTCATGTATAAGTTTAGCGAAAGCCTTGCTTCCATGTCTTCTGTCATCTTGCGTGCATCTTGTCAGTTTTCTACATGCATGCCTGACTAACTGTCGTGTGGCGTGGCGGCACAAAAAAAATATATTTATACGTAGGATTTTCAAGGAGATTACATGAAATACATTTTCCCTGAACGGTTCTAAGCGGTTAGCAACATCATATCCTTTAATAATAATGATATCTAGAATAATCATATACATAAACATGAGGATGAGTAGAGTATGTGATAGCAGAAGCGATAAAAAAACGCGCGCGGCATGTAAGTACTTTCGTATATATGATGGGTCTAATCCAAACACAAACTATTACCACACACACGTCTACCCATTTCTGCACGTCTTGCCACTAAGATTCTCTAATGAAAACGAAAGCTTACCAGGGAACCACTGAAGTATAAAAATTTTTTGACATAGCATAATTTAGGAATGTGCACCCAAGGGTGGTAGAAATTGATGATTGAGTTGAGCCCAGGTTGCGCTACAAAATATAGAGCATATAGACTCTGGAGAAAATCATAATATTTTTACGCTCGGAGGAGGCAAAACCTCTGATAACCTAGGAAACTTATAGGTATACGAAAAGCACTTATTGTTAGATCGCAATGAGCACTAGAGAAAGGAGTAAAGTTCATGATTTCGATCCCCGTTCTACTGCACATCCTGTTTCGTACATTAAGTAAAATTGTATAGTACTGCTGTGATCAACGGGATAAACACTGGAATCGAAAGGGGGACGATGTGGAATGAAAGAAATTGAAGCTTGTGACGCATACACAATTTTCTCTGGGAGGGACGTATAGCAAGCATTCTCTAGCATCCCAGATGGTTTAACCCACTTAACGTAATTTAATATTTTTCTCAATTATCTTTGCATTTACAAAGAGAATAAATGCTTACGAATAACCTTGCAGGAATGTAGTTTCTTCCAATTTCATGTAGCTTGTCTCCCAGAGAAGTGAGCAATGTACTGGAAAAATTACCAATGGCAGCGCAATCGGAAGGAAGCAAAGCCCTTTTGGAAAACTAGACTACAAATACTCCACAGGCGGAATAACAAAGCCAGCATCAGTATCATCTTGACTTGTTTTGACATGAGTGCTACAATATTAAATTTTTTTTTCTATCATTTTTATAGACACATACTTAGTTTTATATTATATATTTGGAAGTGTGGTGGTTGTTATTTGACAGTAAATTGGAAACATCACGCTTCCTGTCACATTGATTTGTTGACAAGGGTAAAGAAAAAAATGTCAACTTGTATATTCTCCCTACTACAGCGTAGCTAGAGCGAGCAAAATGAACAAATAGAATCAGAGCATCATGGCTTCTATGGTTCTACGTCGTACTCGTCTTTTTTTCAGTTGAGATTATGGAATTTGTTAGAGAAGTGAAATCCTTCGGTAATAATGTTCTTGATTGCAAGTTTTTTTTGCCTTCTTTTCAAAACTGAGTTATACTTGCAATTAGATTATACTCATGAGTTTACTCCAAGAGTATAATACGGGTTGTTCCAGCTCTCTTGGATTGACCCGGGAGGATGACAAGAATATTATGAAAATGTCAAATGTGCTGCGCTCTCTCAAGTTTGATAATAATATATTGAGAAATTGTACTCTTACTTGGGAGAACTCTCCCAACGGAGTATTGTGTTCTACATGGTTTTCTCTTGTTTGGCTTGTCTCGATCAGGGTAACTTAGGTCCCTATAAAAAATAACACTGTGCCAATGTTCTAATAGGAACTATAATTCTGGAAGCCATTTCATTTCTGCTGGATCTGACTGGAAATGATGAGTTGAACGCTTTTACATAATACAGACATCCATTTTTAGACGTTTCCATTTACTACACTCACATTTTTTCTTCTTTGAGATGTTGCCTGAATTGAATTGTGTTGCTTAGAGTACTCGAAACAAGTTTCTTTATATGAGTGTTATACTGAAGGAGAAAAGCATTTACAATTTAGAAACTCAGCTTTGGAGAGAATGTAAGCTGAAGTTATTGCGGTGAACCAAAGCACTATAGAAAAATTTCTGCTGCGGTTTAAATTAAATCTACTCTTTAGCATTTTTTCTGTATGGTTGAAGGAAACGCAGACTAAGCGAAGCGATGGGTGGCCTGAGACTTTCTCCTTTAGACGTAATTTCCGATTTTAAGATATGAAGCGATTTGATAAGGGAAAGTGGAAAGGATATGTTGTAGGCGCCTGAAACTCTCACTGATTTTCTTAAGTTTCCGTTTTATTTACCTTAAGATTTGGAGCACATCTTGAGTCCTTGATATTATCTCGGAAGTTCCATAGATTAGCATGAAAATACTAAGGTTTCCTAATGTTTTTCTAGAGTGTAGCTAGGGAAAAGGTAAATTATTATAGTTGCTTGGGCGGAAATTATTTACCATGGTGTAACTCCAACTAACCTTGTTTGAAATAGACTCAACATGTTTTTTTTCCTTAAATCCGGAGGAAGAATGAGTGCAATAAAAACCAGATTTAAATCATGGATATGGTCGCTTGCTCGAGAAATTGTATCTATTTAAACACTTCACTACAATTACATGATACTTTAACGGTGTAAAACCCAGATGGTAAGCTTTAAGGAAGTGTGACATGTAGACTTGCTTAAGAATACCCTTTTATTAAATTTGGTTTCGTAGCAGGGGCACCAGCTTTTTTTTTTATCGGGCGAGTCAAAAGAATGATTTACTGGGAGGGAAATGTGGTACTTTCCGAATTATGGGTTTACTTAAATAAACACATTTTATTTGGAGCGTGTATATGAGCTTAATATCAGAGTGTAGTAGAGGTGGCGATATCTCCCTTTAAATTAACTCCTTAGTCCGGATTGAGCGTGTACCGAATTACTGAAAACGATCAGTGAGTTATCACAGTAGCTAGGTTTAGTCAGATACGGCCACTGGTTTACTAAATACTTAAGATATTATTTTACCTAATCTACAAGATGGAATTCAAATAATCGGAAATGGTGATTTATGTTAGACTTGTGTTCCTCCCGCGTAAATTTTCTTTAGTTCAGGAAATGTATTATACATTTCTTCAAAATCCTTTCAACCATGGTCCACAATGTTTACATTAATACGTTGAGTTTGTTCGAAAAAAATGCGTGGGAAAGGTTGGGAACTAGTGTATATCCTACAAAATAGAATTTGGTATAGGTGCGTGTGCCGAAAATCACACAAATTCTCTAAGAGCTGAGGAACCTCATCATAAGTAAAATCTAAAAAATAAATCTAGTCTATTTGATATCTTCCATTTTTCACTCTAATTCAGTAGTAGTATTACAACTTACACATTTTTTGGTATTCTGTAAACATCTAGCCCAGCTTGAAACCCACAAAATCCACATTTTTCACCAAAAGCATTTTTCATCATGTTCTCTGGTCGGACCAGTGCCGCCGGTCTGTAGTCATCTGTAGTCTTGTTCATGGCGCTGAGTAAGGAAAATGGGAAACTGTTAGACCAGTCCTAAATACCAGGCAGATCTCCATTGGAATTTTTCTTTCCTTTTTTTGCCCTTTTTCCTTCCCAATAGCGAAAATAGTTGTCCAACTCATAAAGAACTTGCTTTCAGTATAAGCATATACATCTCCATTCCTTCTAATAAATTATATTTCAATAACGAAACTGCCCTAGCCTGCTTTCCTCCTTTTTCTTTGCGTGAAAGACAAGTTTTTCTAAATGATCAATACATTTTTTTAAGGAAGAATAGGGGGTTGATGGAGCACCAAACCAGTCAATCTTCATATCGCTCTTCGCGCTCGTACAAGAGTTCAAGCTTATCACTACTCACAAAAAAAAACATACTTCTATTCCTATGAACCTAACACTACCGACAAAATAAATGTATTGACAAATAACACTGGGAAAAGTTTTAAGTACGTAGCTGACCAGTTATACTAAAGTGGTGCAGGGTAGATTAAAGACTAAAAAATATTAGTTATTGCGTAATCGGAAATAGCTTGGCTTCTTAAAAGCATTAGATTCGTCAACTCCAACAAGATGTATATAAATATCTACCTTGTGTAGTCCAGTCAACAAACCTAGACTGACAGACAGACATGTCATAGTCTTCACATGCAAGGCTTCTTTGACTCATCTACGTAATAAATACATTTCCTGTTACTTAAACTACACTAGTTTCCTTCACCACTCTTATACTATTAACAATTATGCGAAAAAACATTATCCAAAGAGAGAAAAAAAAGTTTTCTCTTTTTGCGAAACATTTCTATGCCTCTGAATGTTGTCGGGTTGTTGAAAAGCATATTCAACGAAATCTATACAAGGAACTACTCATGTACTCATAGATCATTTTGCCATTTCAATGGCCCATTTTAAAGAATATATAGTGCTTCCAATCTCTCTTTTAAATAAAAAAAGAAGTAAATACATTGCAAAACTTTTTTTTGTTGTTAGTTTATATACAAAGCTAAAGTTGTATGGGTATTACCTGAAAAAACGATTCATGTCCCTCTAGTCTATATACTATTGCCACTTAGGACTGGGAACGTAAACATAACACTCTTTTTTTCTATTGACGAGCCTTCGCAGTAACTTCATCCTAGTTTATTGTTAGTCTAAAGAATAGACTTTGTATGAAGTGCTGATTCATTTCCAACTTGCCTACACGTAATAGAACGAGATAAATAAAAACACATGGTGTTTTCTCACCATCAAAACATTACCTACTTTTCTTTTCTAAGTTTTGGGTTGGTCCTTAATTTTTGAGGAAATTGCAATATTACTACGAAGTACGTCAACATAACCATCATATTGCATTTATGCTTGATGCATAATGTACCAACATATCATTTCCTATTTATCCTTTTCACCTTAGTACTATGTCTACTTATGAATGAGATATAGTTCATATTGATGAACTTTATGAAATTGGTTTGTCCGTCTGTCCGTCTACCATTCTGTGAATGAGGCCAAAGCTCATGTTTAGAACTTGATTGCATCGAGTTTCATCAACTTCGGATTTCATTAGTTTTCAGAGAGATCAGAATATCCCCAAAGGGATGGGAATGTTTCTAGTGGGAAATACTAGATTTTAGATTGACAACGTCTGGAGGAATGTCTGACGAATGTCATCTTATTAGAAAATATCACGGTGTGACAGTTTCTGTTTCCGCCGTCATGGACT
>JAANSQ010003381.1:0-10218 GCA_036850885.1 Lepidocyrtinus dapeste
GAAATGAGTCTAGTGTCTAACAAGAAGACCTGTAGTTTTATTATCACATTTACAAAGCTTCTCGGTGATGGCAACTTCTGTGTAAGAATTTGGGCAAAAAATGAGAAGACAAACTAGCTAATTTTCATGCATACCTACTATCATGCCTATATTAGCAATTGTGACAGGAGAGATGGATGTCGATGAATGTTCAATAACATTATTTTTATGATTATTGTGATACTATTGGTTGATCATTGGGCATGCATGCAATTTCTCAAAAACTCTAGGTTCTCTACAGGCTTTATTAACGTACAAAAGAGTTATTTTCTCCAGCTACTCAAGTTATGGCATTCGGTCATTGTTGACTTATTAATTTTGACTAGGAGAGAAAAACGGTTCACGATGATATCCTTCAGCATGCTCGCAAGAATTGTGTAAAATCGCAAACAAAACTAGAAAAGTAGAAAGACCTGGTGTGATGGTTATTCCTGGAGACAGGTATTAAAGCTGCCTAACATACCCAGAGAGGATAGTTTTTGTAGTACGCATAATAGCCACATAATTTGTAGATGTTGAATGTAGACACTCGCCATATCAATATATGCTTAGTCTACTATCTACCAAATCACGTTAAAGGATATTATATGACTTCAACCCTCGGAGCATTTTTGGAACGAAATGAATCCTGCATGAGTTCCAAAAATACGTAGGGTGGTGGGTGGCGGCGCACTGTTACAAGAAACCATGGGGAAATAATGATGATGGTGATCCAAATATAACGGAAGCCATAAAGAAAACATTCTCAGGTGCGTCTGTTACATAGATATTAGAGCACGACAAATGGAGTAAACATCCTGAAACCATATTTCTTTAGTGTAGCCTACACGTATCTACATGGGAATAGGTGGATTAGGGCAGTCATACAAAACGTTTTTCTAATAAGCCATCCATGCGAGAAGAATTTCATGGCATGTGAAACCTTCCCTTCTGTGAAATTCATCTCTGAAAATGAGAACTAACAAGCAATATGCTAGTTATTCCCTTGTTTTCCATGAACCCGTTTGGAGGAGCCTAATACAAAAATAAAGTTCTTGTTAATCTCTTTCCGAGAAATACTAACGTCTATTTTCGATAATCTATTGTACCATGATGTTTCGCTCGTTTAAACTATAGTGTCTCATGAAAGATGAAGTATAAGATGAAGGACATCACTTAAACATCATCTTATTTTTTCTCATTACTCCTGAAACATTACATGATCGTCATTTCCATCCTACGCACTTATTCTCGTGTACTTAGCAACCGACAGAGTTTCCCTGTTTAGACAGAGTGATGCAACTAACTAGAGAGAAGTAAATCTTAAGTAAGCTTCTTTTTTCCGAATTCTGTCAAGTTCTGTCGTTCTGTAGACTCGAGTTTGGATATGACTAGGAGAAAGCTACTGATTATTTTCAGAACCGTAAATAAGTACCCGTACTTTTTCTGACGAAAGGAGGGACGTGTGGGTAGAGAAGGTGCACCACTATACGTTCAATCAACCATGGACAGAAGTTTCAGCAGCAATGTTGGCTTTTACATAAGTGGAAAAGTAAAATTTGCAGAGACTAAAGGATATGATGGCTTTCCAGAAGTTTCCTAAATTTGTCCTCGACAGTCAAGCATTTCCGAAAATGTAGTGAACTTTTGCGAAACATTATTTCGCCGAGAGGAGCATTTCCAGCAGGATAGTAAGCAGAATGTTGGACGGTAACTAAAACTCTCATTGAGTTTAGTCTTTCGAAAGCAATCGTTTCGCCAGAATCTGACGGAAAATTAGGAAAGCGCGAAATTGCTAAAGAGCTCTCAGCGCAATATTCCCTAAAGTTTCATTTCGTGTATGGCAAGGCCCCTCTAAAATTCTTGATGCTAATTATTATTTTACATGTTAGTAATTCAAGACTAAGCTTGTTTTGATTTTTTCCAGGTATTCATCATTTCAACTTTTAAAAACCTTTTATATTCTCTTTGAACTATAGGTTAGTCTAGATTAGATCACGATGGATTCCTAACTTGCGCATACAATCACAAAGGAATCTTCAAAGCTTTGAAAGCCCTCAAGGCATGAGAAAGTCATTTTTTAGCCAAGAATTATACGTGTAAAATGTAGGAGACACAATGAAACTGCAAAAATACTAAGATGAGGATGATTTCATCAGGTATTTCAGTTTCCTGCGTAGATCCTCAACGCGAAAAATATAAAACTTTCTTAATCAAAACACTGAAAATACGTAATCTTCAAAAATATTCCAGGTACCCAGAAATAGAAAAGCTCATTTCTAATCCATCTTGTATTTTCCGACTGTAAAAAGATCTCTGTTCCTTACTCCACCAATAATTCTCCATAAATAATGAATTACTTCCAATGAAATTATTTTAAGTCGGCTGACAAGGTGCAGTTAATGCTCAAACGGAATATTTTGGCTTGTTATTTTGTCAGTCTAACATTTTTGAAAATATGACAACGCACAGACCACATGAAACAACTCTCAATCAAGAATATAACTTATTTTCAACGTATGCACAACCATAGAGCTATTGCTCATTCCCTGCAGAACAGTTAAGAAAAATGAAGGACTCGGCAGTTGCTTAGTAGTACTGGTGCTTCTATCAGGTCTCGCTCTAGTGCTCTCCTGTCTTTGTTGTCGTCGTTATTGATCGAAACTGTATTCGCATACTTTTATAACTTTATAATAATAGCAATACATTGAAAGCAGGTTTTGGCTGGCCTAGACCATCTCCCAAAAAAGAAAATTTGGTTCGACTTCCCCAATTCCAGTTTACCATGAGAAAATGGGGATATTTGTAGTACTGTCATTTTTTACAATATTTTCTCACCACCACCTCATTGATCTTTCTAGAGGTATTCATTTCAGGGAGAAAAATCTTTCTTTGATATATCAGGCAATGAGTTTATGTCTCGTCTTTAAATTAAATTGATATAGTTACTTGCACTCTCAATCAGAGCATATCTATTTAGGCAATGGAATGCAAGATGAAATAGAATCGTATAAACTTTCTCTGAGCACACCAACGACTCCATTTCTCTAAGCTTAAAGTTTCCAAATCAAATTAATGAAGGGGATACTCAAAAAAAGAATTTTTGATGGGCCGTGCCAAAATTCCACTTTATGGCTGATCAAACCATTTTCATTTTATCCTTTCAAAATAGAATCCATCTTTTCAATTGCATTTAAATCTAATATATTTGCCAGCAACTTCTAAGAAGAACCCTGCTCGTCTGAAGTTGCTAGTTTTTTTGTCTACGCGAATCTTTTTATTGCTAAAAGAAATATTTTAATTTTTTAGCCTATCGGATTCTACTAATTTCTTTGAGTCGAAGCAATCTTTATTGAAAAACGGAGAGGCCTAAGCCTTCAAAATCACGACTTTTCTTTCGTCCCGGAGAACACATTTGTTTGACTTGCTTCGCTTCCAGCAAGAGCTTTGCTTATTCCACTCTCGAACATTCACAAATGGAGGAAAGAACCAATAAGAGAAAAAACTTTTATGTTAGGCTTCGTTGCTCAATGAAATATATTTTAGTGTTGTTGAAAAACAAATTAAAATTTTATGTATGCGGTTTTCAAATCAAGGAGGTTAGCAGCTTAAATCCTTTTCAGCTCGAAATCCATTATAAATGGCGTTTGACCATAATAATGCATTTGTTTACTAATTCTTCGTTTCAGGATCCTTAAATTTATCTCAATATGTCTATGGTAAAATGGATTGCAAAAAGTAAAACCATTTCTGAATATTTGATTTTGGTTTGTGTTCGTGAATGAGAACAATGCTGTATAGTAACTACCACACAACTTTAAATATTTTAAACATCAATCTGTGGAAAATCACATGAACATATGAATGAATATTAAAATCGGCACTAATAATTCTAAGAGTTGACCATTTCATAGCAGTTTGTATTATGTATATTGAAAATCTTTACCCGTCAATGATAAAATTGATCGGAAAATACAAAATTAACATTTCCTCATAGATCCTTTCCTTTTCCTTAATCTTTTTCTTTGGATGTAACACCTACCCTTAGCCTGAAAATTACTTTTCTGGAGTTAGCAGGCATCCAGCAAGCATTTTTATCCTTCTTTTCGGCTTTGTTGAAGTGTCACAGACGAAGTAAATGGAATACCAAGACAAAATCAACGGTCAACCTTTTTCTGTTTCGGTATTTCTTAAGTGAAATGTAACTTTGTCCAGGAAAAAAGAACACGGTCATAAATGGTTAATATTATGGTCCTGCTGTACTGAAAAGCCAATCGATTAAGTAACGCAAAAAAATTCTGCAAAAGGGAAGATCTTCGTTTGTTCCATTCAACTTTTTAGATTTTTTACATTTAAATACAATACAGAAGCATATTACTCCTACTTGATTTTATCCGACCAAATCTTCAGAGAAAAAGTTTTATTCCGCTCCGAATGAATCCAGCACTTCCATATAATTTAAGAAACGCTAAGGTTCGTGGAAAGTCAGTCCCTTGTTCTTTGGAATATGCCGCCGACTAAAGAAATTATATTATATTTTGTGGAGGGTTTATTTCGTCATCACTATACTTTTACTAAAAGGAAGAGAAAAGGGTAATGGAGAATGAAATCGGTTGATTTTCCCCGTCGACTTCTTAAAAAATCCTAAAATCTTCTCAAGAGAGTCTTCACTTTAAAATATTGTCTGAGAGTTGGATAAAGTTTCATAAGGACCCATAAAAATTACCAATTCACTCAGGAGTAAATCAAGAAAAAATATCTTGCCGACAGCGGATCTCTTACCAAAGTGTTTTTCAGTCCCTTTTTATCAAGATAAAATACCTCCATCTAATGGAATAATTTACGCTTGACTGGAGTCAAAGGATAGTTGGAATATTAAAGTCAAAATTTTTGCGAGCGGCTAAATAATTATCTCAGGGAAAAGAAACAAATTTTGTTACAAACGAAGACTCACAAATTTCTTAAAGGACTGTTCCAACTATTATAATTCCAGAGCTCATAAATCCCCGCAAAAATATTTTTCTTATCTGAAGACAACAAAAAAGTAAAATAGCCGCTTATTTTCATCAATAAAACTTGCTTTAACATGCATAAACCTCTCAAACAAATTGTATTACTTGTTGCATTTGAATTTTTGATTATAATAGCTGGAGACAATTTCTAATTAATATTTCATTTTACAACTATAAATGCCAATTTTTGAAACTTTCAGGTAAATAATTTCTCGCATATTAACGATATAATATTAATGAAAATTTAAAAAAAAAGAAACATTTATGGTTAAACTATTTTGCCTGGTAGCGTGAAGCACCCTCAGTTGACTCATTTTCCCGCCAAAATTTAAGGAAAGGTTCCCGTGCTTTCAAAAATAATAGCAACACCAAGTAGTTCAATGTTGAAAAATGTGAACTACAGAGGTTTTAATGGGATGGCTAGGATTTGTTTCTTTATTACATGATGACAATAAACACCATCTAAACCTTAAAGTGGTTTTGGAGAACCTTTCTTAATCTTCGGGGGGACAATAGAGTAAGTGTAAAATGTGAACAAGTATTTTGCTGGCATAATACTTAATAAATATGAATATGACTTGGTGTAAATATATGGCACACTTAGCCCTTCAAGGCATTAAGGGAATAATCATAAACGTTGTTTGCTAACGTCGCGTCTCAACTGTTCTATACGTAATAAAATTGCAGCTCGTTTTCGTCCTCGTTCCATACGCCAACTTTTTATGTTTCTCTCTTAAAAGAGAATTAGATGAGGGAAATTTATTGCATTTGTGATTTATATTTTTGAAGGAAATTCTGTTTGTGTATTTGCCATTACACTGACTGTAAGTTTTTTATTATGTAGTTTCACTGGGGAGAACATTTCTCCACTGATTACGATACAGTTGATACAAACAACCACTTTATCTTATCATCTGGAGCGTACGTATCATACAAGTGCGTTTATCTTTCGAGACCTTCACCAGCGGAAAAATAAATGGCCATATTTTTGTCAGCCTTGTTCTCTCCAGTAATCACATAAATTTGTGTACTCTCTCCTCAATGATATCTTCTTTGATGTCTTTAAGACCCTAAAATGTTAGTATTATTACGTGTTATTTTATATCAACTCACCCGCGTTTTTATTAAATGGCATGGCAAAAAAAACTCAAGAGGAGGAAGGTCCAGTACAAAACTACTGCATTTTCATTAAGGAAAAGTTTACTTGATGACTTTTCTCTAAAAATATTTCCGACTTCTTTTATCCCAACATAACGATGTCCAAATCACTCTGCTCTTTTAGCTGCAAAGTGGAAGAATCAACCAAAACACTTTAGCCTAAACCACTAAACGAGTCAATGCTTTTTAGGGAAATTTGATGGAGGAGATTTTGCAAAGACTTTCAAGTATCCTGATGGGCTCTTCAGTTTATTTACTGTTGAAAGAGGAAGCAAAAGGAGGGACCAAGATGATAAACCAGAGAATGTATGTAGCTAGCTATCATTATGACTTCAGTTCGAAGATAGCACAGGCTAGTAATTCTAGTCCTATGGCGTTCTTTCTTTGTATTTATAGCCATCGACTAATTAATGTCGACCCTAATTGGTGATGATGTGGCCCTAAAAGAAAATAAATAAATGCCACAAAATATTATTTGGAATGTATTTATTCGTGCATAGAGAAATTTGAGAGTGAAAGTGCACTTTAGAATGTATCAACTAAGACAGTTCTCCACAAGTGTAAATTCCTGAGGTTGCATTAAGAGAAAGAAACATTCTAGAGCTGTCTTTATGTATATTCATTACACGAAAACCGTGGGGGGCGGAAGCGGAAATGGAGTAACTACGTTAGTTCTAATGGAAGCAATCTGTACATTCTGGAGGGTAACTAACCTTTAATGTAACTACAGAGTGCCAACCTCTTGAGTTATATACGCATTTTTTTCTGCATGAAACGTCATACTTTTATTTTGCATTATCATTTCTGTAAATTGTCATTATTACATGATGAGCTTTCACTGATAACTACCAAAGACGGCGACTTCTCGTAGCAAAGCCCTAAAACGAAGTTTATTTTATGGAAAGAGTCATTCTCAATTGCACATAACTCTTCCCTTTGTTCCAATTGTGGAGTCGGCAAACAAATGAGATGTTCTAAAATGGGGGTAAAGATGAGCTCGATGAAGGCTTTAGATAAATTCCAGAATAAATGTTGCCTCTTTGTATACTCGCACGAGTGGAACAGGACTACAAGAATGGAGGTTTCAGCTTTTGCCTAGACAAAGAAAATGGAACAGATTCGCAAGCCCAAAACGTACCGTAGCCAAAACCTTTTCACTACAAAGTCTCCCTTCCTCTCACTCGCTTCCTTTTTTGGTTACACTTGATATAATAACCTACTATTTGTTTTCTACTTTTCCCTCCAGAAATAAAGGTTGGCTTGGGCCTTTACAGTCATCTTCATCAGGAGAAGAAAGAAGCTGGAAATGGTACGGGTGCTGGTGTTTGCAAAACATTTACGTCTCGTGTTTTTTTGTTATATCACAAGCCACCAAAACCATCATCATCACCTCCTTTGCATCGTCATATACACTCTTATTCACTTGATTTAAATGAAGACTGACTGACTTGATTGAGTGGGAGTGGAATGAAGACTCTACAGTGTCTATCTGTTTTTGATTATATTTCTCTCTTTGTCTAACATTTTCATGTAGTGTGAAGTTGAGGGCGGTGCCCTTGGCCAATTTCGAGAAAACTCATTAACTCTTTGAAAGAATTTTCATTCGTTACTCTTTTCCCCGTTTAAGAGTGTGTTAATGTGTGCACAAATATATGCGTATTTCAACCTCCCGCTCACAAGGAGTTCAATGTAGACTCAGCAACAGCATGTTTATACGGCGGGAATGTTCTATTCAAGAAAATGTGAAACTAAATATTTGATTTGATCTGTCCGTCTGTCTTGCAGATTGATTATATCGTTCGAACGCGTGGACCAATCGCTTTCTAATTTGGTAGGTGTGTAAGAAGTAACTGATTAAGTTTTGGGCCATATCGGTTTACGCGTGAGGCCAGGGGTCAAGTGTGAATGATTTTTTGAAATGACATCCATTCGCTTATTAGAAAACTCTTGATCTCCGGATTACGAAAAATACCTGTTGTCAACTTTAAATCAACCTCTGAGGCGTTCGCGGCAGATAAAGTTAACTCTAAAACAGTTAAAACGCTGTAACCCTTTCAGTACCTATATTCAGCTACGTTATTAAAAGCTTTTAACAGCTTTATTTCGTGTGTTCTAATCTGGTGACATTTCACGGCTTTGCCTGAGATTTCACTTGAACGTGCGGAAATTTGATGTTGCTTCTGTTACACTATTTCCCGAGGGCAAATCCCCCGTTGGGATTAGGCTGAACGAAGTGACGTGAATTTTTACGTCTTTATGTAGTCTTTCAATGGTAAATATATCTTCCTTCATTTTTTCCCCGACAATATAGTGGGTATCTAATATAATCAAACCTATTAAATAATCCTGCTCCTTTGTAGTGCTTCAATTACTTTAAGCATAATTAGTGATCCATAGAAAAAAGTACTTAGGAGGAGTCGCTACTCACTACGGACGAACATATGAAATGCTTTGTAAAGCTTTAATCGAAAGCATGACATGAAAATGAATATACTTTTTAGTATATTTCCAATAAGAAGAAAAATAGCACTTGAGCTACCTGTTGAGTGTTTATTGTGTACGCTGAGCAACATCACATAAAGCGAATTCTGGGTGCGTGTGTGACTTTAAAAAATGTGTTAAACATTTTTACATGTTGAATGGAGAATAGGAAGAAAGCTGAGTTGACACATCCCATTATTAATATAAATTTCATTGAGCTTTTCCCAGAATATAATAGGTACTTTCTTCCAAGATGCCTTAGTAAATGAGTATGTATGGTACACAAGTAACATACTTTGAATTTTTCAGTTGCTGGAGAAAATCCTTTTATTTTTCTGGTGCGGGTGGGAGAAACACATTGAAAAGAAAATGCTTTTTTTTTGTTCTGGGCTCTTAAACTGGGGAAGACTTTTTCATGCCACTATCATATTTGAACTTAGTTGTCTTCAAGTATCACAACGTATCTATTCTTAAACGTATAATGGTACAATTCTCTTGGAAAAAGCTTTAAATCTATATGGAGTGTAGTTGAGTACACATTTTCATAAGAAAAGCTGACGCTGTTTTTCTCCTCTTGAAAATGGTATGAGATGGGCAAATGCACATGTGCCAAAATGCCATAAAGCAGAATGCTCTGTCAACTGCAGAGAAAAAATGTCAACGAGTAAGCAGGAAAAATGTATTTTGCTAAAGATGAGACTCCAGCCTGGTATGAAGACACAGATGAAAGGAATTCAGATATTGAGTTTAAAGCAGTTTTTCATCAAGACTGAATTTCTTTGGGCGAGAGAAAATGTGCTTTGAGAAAGACTCAAAATGCAAACCTTACCAAGTTTTGTTGTAAGGAGACGCAGGTGGGAGAAAACATTTAAAACCTTGGAAGTATGAGTTAAAACTAGACTACAGTTAAAGCGACTTTTCCATTAGTTCGTATAAAAGCTATAAAGCGCATTTTATTTCAAGGCGGAATAATAACTACGATGGGAATAATAGCTTCAAGATAAGGAATAAAAGGGGTAGCCTTTTGCTCTAGTGGAAGTAGAGAAAAGTATATAATTTTTTTTGTCTTGCTTACTCAGCATGATGCGCACCGTCCTCGCTGTCATTGTCAAAGGATACTGGAGCGGCTTACAAATGGCATAGTATCTATCAATGGAGATGGAGCACAGATGGAGGATCGACACTGAAATAATCAAAGACAAAAATAGAGAATAGTAAAACCAACCCAATAGGATTTATGAAAAGAATCGCTTACGCCTGACAATTGCTGTCTATAAAAATGCATTCAGATCAAGAATGCTTTAGGATTTATACACTACTCAAATATAAACAAGCTGTGTGAGGGCTTACAATGAAACTCGAAAATAATCATCACTTCAATTCACACGTCGCATTCACGCTGCTTGAATTCAAGAAACGAATTTATGCGATTCAAGTCATATATTAAATAGTTTCATGGAAATATGTGAGCTAGTCGTGGATAGAATAGAAGACAGATATTCTTCTTATTCATGATCTCTCTCCCCATAAAACCTCCATAATTTTTTTT
>JAANSQ010003382.1:0-10217 GCA_036850885.1 Lepidocyrtinus dapeste
GAGTTTGAACTTTATAGTCCTCGTTCCTCATATTATGTTGCGAATATGTATGTCACTAAGATCAAACTACGCTGCAGTTCCGTCTCTGTCAAATCATTCGTGCATGCTAAAAAATGGGGAAAACACGTCTTGGGAAAGTTATCAAAGTTACACACTTGTTCCTACTCTCATTCCAATCATCAATCATACAGTATGGAGTGTAGGTCTGTGACAAGTTTCTAAGTACGAGTGAGCCAGCCAAACTGCCATGTGGCCAGATTAAACGTAAAGTATCAAAATTACGATTGATATTATGCGGCATTTGAAGTAGCGAACCGGAGCAAATGCACATAATTCTTCACCTTGGGATTCATCATTTGGCTAAAATAATTTTTTTTACGATGTTCATCTTGAGAAAGGAAAAAAGGATAAGATTGGATGGATGTATTATATTCAGTGGGGAATAAAGCTTTAAAAACTCTTTCGAGGATAAAAAGGTTATGGCAATGTTGATGATGACGATGTTGGCGATGATGATACCACTCACCTTGAAGTTTCTTAAGGACGGCCACTTCCATTTTGAGCACCTGTTTTGGTTGTTTCGCAGACTCAACCTTGAGAGCAACTTGCTCCTTCGTGACCAGATCTACGCCTTCGTAAATCTCTCCAAAACCACCTCCACCAATCTTCTTTACCTGTATCAAAGAAAAATATAGCGTGAGAAAACCAGAACTGGGGGAAAATCCTAAATAACAAATGTTTTCTCTCTGGAGAAAACTTATAAAGACTCCCCACACATCACAGTCCACTCATGCCATACACACTAATTCATCCTGATTTGAGGGAAAGTTTTTGTGTAAAGCGAATAGTACATTTCGGTTACTTACCACCTTCCATCGCTCTTTAACAATATGACCGGGCTGGAGCAAATCCTCGCTGGTCATTGTAATGTGGTGAAAGCAATTCTCGTTATTGTTGTTGTTGACGTCAGTGACTAAACTATTGCTCCTGTTGTATTGTTGCTCGATAGCGTCATCCTGATTCTTATTCTTGGAAAGATTCTCTCCTGCTCCACCTGCCTCACAAGTTGCTCCTCCGCTGTTGTTATTACTTTCACCGCTACCAGCAGCAGTAGTTGCGCCACCGTCTTTACTACCCCGTTTCTCGACTAGCCCGCGCCTACAAAAATCAAAATGATTCCTAATATTTAAAAACACAACTTATCTTAGACAATCCTTCCTTATTCCATATAGATAAACTTTTGCTATTACTATGCTACTTTGCAAAATAAAATTGTAAAATCTCAAACCATAATAAAAATCTTTTTAGATAAAAAAAGCACACATTATATACTCCAATAAAAATCAATATGGCAAATTCCTAGTAACAAGCTAATAAAAAAAACTTTCCTCCAAGTTAGTCTACATTTACCAAATAGTTTTCTTTGCTTTGTCTTACTAGCTCCTTTTTTTAGCACTCTTTTGCATTAGTTCCAAAAAAAAACTTTAGCCTAACCAAAGTTTTCTTAATGAGGTTCTAAGCATTGCGCTTCGCAAGCGTAATTTGGCGACACTCAATCATAACCCAAATCCCACATAGCCCGAAAATCCATCATGCAAGAAACTAAAGAGAAAGAATCAATAAGAAAGTCTTTATACCCGAACATATGAGCAAGCTATTTTCTAAAATATTCTGCACTCGTGAAACGAGCGTTTCCAAGACAATGTTACATTACCCTTTCCCGAGGCTTTCTGATCAAAAAATTGAGTGGACATGCAATAGACTATAGACTATTAGTCCCAAACCAAAGGAGACCTATAACTTTACTGGTATCGATCGGTTAAGCTTCCATGCAAAAAATAACGCTAATACATTCATCGATAGACAATAACCAATAATTGTCTGAAAGACCTTCCAAACTATTTTCTCTCTTGGAGTATTACCCGTATTAGCAAATTCTCAAGAGAGTATATTCAGGAAGCATTAGAGTTGGGAATTGGACTGGAAATGAAGTCGACGACTTTTCCTCGTGTAATTCAATTCGAGTCGTAACTTTCGACCTCGAAATTCCATGATCATCATGTTTTCCCACATTTTCCTACTCAATTTTCAGTTTTATTGTTTAAAGTTAAAATTAGACTTGAAGCTAAGTAAACAACACTATTTCAAAGCTGCATAATATGTTTGTATGAATTACGTAAAAATTTGGAAAACAATGCCTGTTTTGTAATTGTATTTTGCAGTTTCTTTATCATCCTAAAGGAATGGCAAGTTGCCGATGTTTTTCCTAGTTTCTTGTATATTTTTTCTCATTATCGAATGCTTCACCTCTTTAGGTACAGAAAAAGGGTGATTCATTAACTTTCCAAATAACTAAAGTTTAAAGGAGACGCCACGGAACATCTAGGGAAATACTAAGAATTTACGACTTTACAAAGACGTTTATTAACTGTGTGAGCCTAAGCGCTTTACAGAGGCGCTAGTGAGTCGTGAGAACTCACCACAATTCCTTTTTAAATATTCTAGCTCAATTTCGTTAGCAAAATTACTAGAAGAGAATAGATTAGAAAGCCATATTGAATTTCTCCCTTTGTCACCAGAAAATTTTTGAGCTTAGCTCAAATATGTCAAGAAAAGAGTGATAGCTTTTCTCATAAGATGATGGCTGTGCAGTACACCAGCAGAAAAAAATTACTTGAGCTAGTCAAATCTCTCACGATAACCTAATAGAGCTTTGCGAAAATATCTAGAAGTGCATGTACATCCAAACATCAAATAAGAGCTGGGAATACATGAGAATCACGAAAAGGTTGGAGTTAACGTCACCAAATTTTTAGCAAAATGGCTAGAGTAAAAGATGGAGAAAGGCTCTCTTTAAAAATGGCAGGAATAACGTGAGTTACATTTGGTGTCACCAAGTTATGTTGCCTCATTTCTTTTTTTTCTCTACGGAGAAATACGAGACATTAATTCCATTGACCTTGAGACTTCAAACAAAAAATTTGTACAAAATTTTCTGACTGTAGGAACTAGAAACACTACAAAATGGCTCTTTTGTCTTCTACACTTGTCTAAAAATATATGTAGGCACCACACAGCGATTTTCACGATGATAAGCATGATGTGATGATACTTATTATAAATTTCGAAACTTGGACATGAACAAGTTTTGTGTAGGGGTTTTATTAGATGAGCTTGCTTGAGTGAAGTGAGTAATGAGGATGACGAGAGCGTGATGATATAATAAAGTTGCTAGCTTATCTACGTAGTAGAGTACGTTGCTTTAGATGAAACCTTCGCCTTGTCTTCCCTGAGGATAAGCTTAACATCAAACAAAGCTCAGGGAAAAATATTTTTAATCCTAGGACTAGGACAACTAGATTGTTCTACATAATTTGGCATATGGTAGGGAATTGCCTAATTAATGCCCTTTTAATACTCCCGCTGATCCTGAAGTGCCACTCTGAAATATTCCACAGAATCCAATTTTATTCTATGAAATTCGCAAAATTTACTGACATCATTTTACAAAAGTATTCCATTGGGATTTTTGTATTTTATCCTCCAACACAAGGAGCCTGATTATATATTAGCCATGAACATGATCATGGAATTATTTTTCTTTCTTTGATATTCACAGATAGTAAAAATGTAAATAATGTTCCACCTTCATTTGCCCTTCTTTCCTGTCGCCACTTTGACTTTGAATAGCTTTCTAATGATCTCGCGGACAGAGACCAGTCATAGATTTTATTAATAAAGTTTCAATTTAGCAATTTTTCTAGTTTTTTGCAATTCAATTACTACAAATAGTACTACTAGTACAGATCTAATTTCTACACTTTGCCTGGCTTACAGGAAGATATGTTAATTAATGTACAAGGGCAAATCAGTAAAAAATATATTACGTGAAACTGGTGTGGATCCATATCATTCGTTTTGGTCCTAGCGTTGAATATGCGCATTGCATAATTATGCAGTTTTTAGTCAATTAGTCAATTAACGTCAAAACATATAAGTATGATTGTGTCGGCTAGGCATAGCTGCTTTAACACCAAGCAAAAGCGTTATTAAAAAGCTTTTGCTAATTAACTACCATATTCTGGAAGCACCATATATTCTCTATTAAATTGGAGGCAAAAATTGGTATGACACAGCATCAAGGTTGTTCATGTTTATCATGAACTTTATTTTCATACAGAAGGCTAATAACGGTTACATATTCATATTGAGAATTTTTTGTCAAGTTCACGATCTGGAGTAACTNATGACACAGCATCAAGGTTGTTCATGTTTATCATGAACTTTATTTTCATACAGAAGGCTAATAACGGTTACATATTCATATTGAGAATTTTTTGTCAAGTTCACGATCTGGAGTAACTAAAACTAATACAGCAGCTACAACGGAGACCTTCCAGGACCAGCCCTTTGCAGAGCTGAGTTCACGAAAATTGGCCATTAGTTTGATGACAGGCAGTACACTGTTTACTTTTACCATCACCATCAGCACCCATACCACTGCACGCAAAGCGAATAACATTATAATCGCACCGAATTAACAATAAATTATCTTAGAAAAATACATAAAAGCTGCCTATTGTTAGTTCCATTTCCGAGTAAAATGGAAGCCTTCACGAAAGTACCATTAATAAGGAATAGCGCCACATTCAGGGGTTTGGGGGTACCATATAATTTCATAAATTCTGGACAAAAAAATTCTAATCTAGTTATACTCTATTATTCCTGGTTTTAATGTCCACTTTAGTTACCAACCATTTTGAAACGGGGTAATATGGTAATGTCTTCTTACTCTAGTCGGCCATTATTTTTTCAAGATAGTTTCGAAAATGTATATTAAAATTAGATTTAATTTAGCACTGTAAACTTTTTTCTTCAATTTTGCTCTTCAATAAGCAAAACGATAACGTACGCCATCATTATGGCGAAACTGCAGACTCCGAAAATGGACGTCAAAAATATTTCACGAAGAAGCATAGGAAAGAGGGTTAGTGCCAGCGTAAGCGCCGCATAAAACAAAATTGTTCTTGTTAGCGCCGACATGACGAACTAAAACACTAATTTTACAGGCACAATAATCACAAAAAAAATAAATTATAGCGCATCGGAGCTAATCATGTATACTATGGACTTCTTGACTAAACTAAAATTAAAAATTCAGTAGATGATAAGCTCCTGTCTAGTTAAAACGTAGTGGTGATAAGTAAAGAGAAACGACAAACAGGCTTCTAAGAGGATATGTAATTGATTACTGATAACTTTCTGTAATTTAGGGGCTTCTTAATTACTTTTTCAAGTTTTAGACTCCAAATGTTATCATTTTTTGAAAAGCCCATTCAACGAAATTGAAAGTGAGTAGGGTATAAACACGTTTTATTATTTTTATTGGTATGAAGTGATCTTGATAGCACACCCCTTTGATCAAACTTAATCGATGAATTTTTTCTGAGTCAGCGTAATTTTTCAAGAATTCGTAAGCAAAAAAGGAAGAACATTTTTTTACACAAAACGAACCATTTTTTAAGTTGGTGGTTGGTGTTGTACAAAAATCATTTCACTTTTTTTCTTCACATTAATTAGGCATAGGTATTTATATTATTAGCGCAATAGTACATGTACCATGTGCAATAATAACGAGGGATTAAGCATATTTTTTTTATTCGTTTCATGCCGTTAGTTTTACTATGATGCGAGAAAAGTACACATCTTTTTTTCAAGTAAACAAAGCACGTACGTACAAGATAACTCTCGTACCTACACAGTGTGCGTGGAGCCATTAAAAATGTGCAAATAAGGAACTTCTTAAAAAATTAAGTTTTGATGATGATGATAGGAGCCTACACAATTCCCTAAGTTTAGGCCGAGTAATAGTTGCACTGCAAAAAACAAAGCATATCGATATTACTGAAAGCAGGCCAATAGCTATGAAAGAGGAAGATAAAAATTATATGATAGGCAACACTTTGCATGAAAACTCCCCTTTATCAAGACTTATCAAGAAGATATTCATCATCATTATCATCATTCCTAAGGCTCTCGCAATAGTCTCAGTTACTTTGTTGCTCTCTGCCTTGACTGACTCTAGCTGGGAATCCAGTGGAGCGTCACAATGAGAGCAAAAGTGATTGCCGTAATCTGAGGTAAAGGTTCACCTTAGCGGAGCTAAGCGGCTAGTGGGCTAAGAGCAACAAATTAATTAAAGATTGCAATATTTCCTGTACAAACGAGATTAACCTTCAAACCACCTTTGTCTTCTCGTATGTCACAATTACAATTATCACATCATCAAGTTTCTTTTTACTTGACTATGTTTTGTGTCAGTAGAGTATGATTTTATTTAATCTGTAGCTCTTTGTTTTTGAGAGGAAAACCCTTTGATTTGCTAATGTAAGCTTTGATTCTTGATTCATTATTATAATTCCCCTACAGGCTAATAACAAGCCTACCTGGAGTAGACTCATCACCCTGTCATTTTCTTGTGAATATTTTAAGAGTATTCTGATAGTACGCTTCCGTTCCTGCCATTAGACAAAGCACGGAACTGAACGAGCGTAAATACATGCATGATTTATTAAGCCAGTTAATCGACAAAAAGAAGCTTGTTTCACGTACGGATGCTCTCCGCTCTGCTGCTTAGAGCATTTATAAATTATTAAATAGTTCCTGGATGGCTACAAGACAAATGACATTAGTTCGTGCGCAAGAATAAAGCCTTTCTTAATGAAATGAAACGATAAACGAACCAAAAAGCAAACAAAACAGAAGGATTCGATGCGCTGCTTTGTGAATGTTGTGTACTCTTTGGTTCCACTCGTTTCTATTTACAACTTTATTGATAAAGCAGTATAATTGCATACGAAACAGTTTCATTAGATAATAAGTTTGAAACATTCTGACATCCTTTTGGCTAGTAACTTACATATTGCACATTTTTTACGTGTTTTATGACCAATGCGCTTTAATGTAACTCAAGCATTTTATTTTTGGCAAGTGCATACACAGCATAAAAGAAGGAACGTGCTGACGTGCTCATTTTTTCGAATGAGATAAGGCCGTCATGTTAACTTTGTGAACATCACAAAAAATCCCTAAAAGCAATCACAGAAAAGGCAAAAGCAAAAGCATTCCTGTGCACAGGAGCCTTAATCATTTTTATGATTAAAGGTACACATATTAACAGCATAACAAATCCATTATAAAATTTTTATAATGTATATGTACATTAGTTAATTTAAAAGGTTCGGAATGATAAATTAGAAGAAAAACAGTAGCGTTTATGTTAGCTAATGTCAGTATCATATAAAGCTAAGATATAACAACAAAAAATTAATTTGGTTTTGATTACTTTCGTTTATGTTTATAAAGTTCACACCTTCCACAAGAGTTAATATACCGTCCAAATATTCTGACATAAACTGACAACGTTAAAACACAAGCACAATGTATTAGTGTCTCTGTCAATTTACGAGATTATTTTTGTTCATGTTACATCAGCACTTTTTTCTAGAAGAGTCCAATCAAAACAATTAAATTCATTTGTGTTTAAAACTCAATTGAAGAGTCTGAGTTTCTTTTAGTCCCAACGGTACTGACCAAAAGTCTTCACTCGTGGTAAAGCCAGGTCCTTCTCCCATTCCCATTTTGATAGAGTCTGTATCGGATGATTTTTATGTCTTCCAAAGTAAATTAGGTAGAATTGTGTGGAGTATCTGGACCTCCCTCTCCTTTAAAAGATCATTGGTTTCTGAACTAATGTTCCAAAAGAGAAAAACTTTTACCTTTGGGAAAAGGCAAACTTTCTTTTTTTTATTTACGAGATGTTATTCTCGTTTAATGGATTCTCTGAAATATGGATTGGACGAGAGTGCTCTGTGCACCTATGCCTATGGAAGTAGCCAAGAACACAAAGTCAACTCTTTTCCTCTTTGATGAGATTCATGCTCTACTTCACCCAAAAGTAATTAACACTTTAAGAAGAAAGCTCTCAGATTCGATCTCACTCAGGTGAGTCGTCTATCCAATTCAGTTCTTTTGTTGACCAAGGAGGCTACTAAAATGTCAGCAGTGAAGTGAAGTCAAAGTCAGGTAATGAAAAAAGGCTAGAAAAAGCTTCTAAAAGCTAGATAGTAGGAAGAAGTTGTTCCCACTATCAATATTTTACGTCTTCAATTACAATTTGTAACTTTTGTTACATCGCCGTCTTCCTCCTCCTTTCTCACCAAGTGAAGCTTCTAGGACTGACTAAGATCCACCACGGAAGTAAATTTTAACGTTTCTATTCTCTTTCTGGCACAGCGTGAGATGTAGATGAGAGGAGGTTGTGCACACGCGTAAAATTTTCACAATAGTTGGCTTTTATACACCAGCACATTAATCAAGTCGGAGAAAGCATTACACAACAAAGCTTCCTTCCCACCGTAAAACACGTTATAATCCGAACATCTTTTTAATCAGTTCAAGACAACGTAATTTAGCATAAGAGAATTGTTACACAATAGCTTCACTCGTAACTTTCCTCTGTATCCTTTCCACAATTCACTAAGCTCTTTCATAAAAATCAGCAAGAGATTTATTGTCTCCCCAAGCCTAACTCAAAATGAAGATGTTTGTTCTGCTCAGCTCTAAAACAACTGATAAGCACATGTGATAATGACGGCAGCGATTTCTCCTAGTCTAATTCTCTTTTTGATTTGCGATCAAGTGAGTTATGCAAGAAAAAATTTGCTCATTATAAGCTTCCCTGACTGACTCTTCACTGCAACTGCACACAACACCGGTTTCTTCCTATGGCTAATATATAGCCAAGGAAAAAACTGTTCCAAGGAGGAGTTGTAGGAAGCAAACTCAACAAGATGAGCAGAGTTGACAAGCGAGAACTGATACAAGTCAAGACGAGTCAAGCACACGAAACCATATAGAAGATATCCTATATTTTTCCTGATAAGTTATGCAAGATTCAGTACACCGAAAAGAAGTCTTAGCTTTAGTAATGTAAACTTCCGCAAAAAATAAAAAAATCACCGGTACGGATTTTCTAAGCTTATTCGCACTTTTTATCAACATGAACCTGTTTCTTCCTTTTCCATCTTAGTATTTAGACCAGGCAGAGAAAAAAATGAGAATTTTGGAGGATACGGATACACGACACGTTTTCTTCGTATTTTTGTTTCGAGAGGTGTTCCTTTTATTTTTTTACTTTTAAAAAATTCATTAGTAGAGGAAGCGATGGAAGCATGAAATAAACTGACATTATTTTTTCACTTGTTTGTCTTCCCCGAGTTGAATGGAAAAACTGAGTGAGTAGGTAACATGATCTTATGGCTGATACAAAAAGTACGCTTGTTAACTACTCGTCGTTATGATTTTTTTTCTGAGTAGCCTGCTGTCGTCGTCGTCGCGCATGAATGCAAAATGTAAAGTCTTATGGATTTCCATTGTATGGACCAGAGTAATTTTTTTTCTGATGTTGTTTTTTTTTGTCAGCGTATTCATGGTTGGTGGTATTGGTGTGTATCAGAGCTCTCTCAGTGTGGGGTACGTGCAATATGATTTCATTTTGGAATTGTTGTTAATATTATTACTCTCTGATCCGATCTTTGCTGATCTGATTATCATCATTTAACATTTTTACCCTTTTGTCACGGGCTAGGCTTTTCTGCGAACGCTTCAAAGAGAGCTTAGATGAACTAGTCCGATAGGATATGATTCTCTTTTCAAATTTTGCATAAATGAATACTAGGATTAAGCTCGGCTTATGCATATTTCATAATGCTCAAATGCTCATAATCTTTTCAGCGAAACCTTACAAGACCTTCGTTGTTGTAGATCCCCCCAGCGAAAGTAAAGTGGATTTTGCTCGTTAGGTTAAGATAGCAGAGCGCTTATGTTTTTTTCGTGCGTTGAATTTTCAAAGGAAAATTTTTGTTTCATCTGTTCTTCCCAAGTTGAGCTCTTCTAAGCTGCTTAAGTTAATGCAAGATAGCAAAAATATCAAGGTAAAAGCTTTCCTAGCATGTTTTGCAAGAAATACTTAAGCTTCCTATTAGTGGAAGTGGTTTAAGAAACTGGTGGCGCGCTCTAAATAAGTAAACAGTAGTTTTGTCAGTTTCTCTCAACAAAATGGAGATTTGATAAGACCTGGTTAAGTGTGGGCTAAGACAGCAAAAACTACAATTTTTTACATGCCAAAGATAACCAAGATTATATATTAATGATGA
>JAANSQ010003383.1:0-10215 GCA_036850885.1 Lepidocyrtinus dapeste
AAAAGTTTATATCTGCGGTGTAGTTGAAGATGCCACCTGTATGTGTCAAGTACAAATTTTAAATTTAGCATCTGTATTTATTTTTATATGGTGATGAATGAAATCACTTGTATTTTTGGTGACATCAACCACCACAATAGAAACTCTTTGATTGCATACCAGTCAGCGTGAAGCCATTCGGAGCGCCTCTCGCACTGTTACTGAACAGCCATCCAATACTCGTTCCCAATACAATAACGGACTGAAGGTCGTACCCAAGCCTCTCAGGAATTTTGGCGATGGCTGTGTACGAACGGCCGTCTTGAGGAATGATGTATGAAAACAAGTCCGCGTCTTCTATGCCCATGCCATTAAGAACTCCTTTGACTTTACCGTTAAACCTAACTGGAACATCTGTTAACCATAATTAGCCAATGTTTATTATTTTTCGAAAGATACTATAACACATTGACTCGCGAATAATTACTGTACAAATTGGCTTTCTTGGCGAACAAAAATTGGATAATGACAAAACTGCTTCACTAAAAGTCGGAAGTTTTCAGCATTTTTGTGTTCTAATCTTGCAGAAAAAATAAGCTGAGAAATTTACGATTCTTTTCTTTCTAAAGAAATCTTTTCAAACAACAAGACGCTTCCGGATTCCTCCTAATACCTCTATGACTCATCTCACAATTACTTATCTTTATGCTTACCATTTTGTAGACAAACGCGACCATTTCCGTAAAAGCCCCGTAAGCATTGACAACAAAACCCTGGGTCGTAGTCAACGCAGTTTGCTGAACTATGACAGGATGTTGATCCACCCGCAGCACAAGATGAGCTCGCTTCTGATGACGATTCTGTTGACAAGCATGCAAAAACTTTGTGTAGGTATTTGCAAAAAGCATTTTTTCAGTCTTTATTATCTCATTTACTCCTCAAGATTCATTAATTGGTAAAGTGCATGCAACTTTCCTAATTAACTGATAATGAGTTAATTAAAAGGAAGAAGAACCAAATTTATTTTTTAAAGTGCTGTGCCGCGTACCCATGTTGGCATTCAAATCGGGTTCTTCAACCTGTTCCGATATTCTGCCTACCCGGAAAGCCCACACACCATCTTCATTCAGGTTGGAACGCCTGAAAAAGGATTCAAAGTTCAAACCAAAAATCTCAAGTTTCAAGTGAATTATATGAACTCATTTAAACATTTATGTTATGTTCACATGAAATCAAAGGTTTCAGACTCATATTGCATTATTCACCTATTCAGACTTGACACTTGATCAGTTCCAGATCCTTTGAGTGAGTAATGCGGTCCATTTCCAGAGATAAAGCCGGCTTGTGCTTTTGCGTCAGGCATGTTTGGATTCTTTCCAGTGCCTTGAATCCACTCGATTTTATCGTATATCATGGCAATGTATGACTCCCCACCGTCTGATGCTATCACAAGTTGATAAGTGTTTGTCTAAACAAAATGGTCGGATAAATGACAAACAACTATGAAATAACATTTCATCTTAACCGCAGCATAAAACGGGTTCCCGGAAAGTAAATTTCCTGAATTTTGTGAATGTAGTAATTGTATGGTCACACTGGAAAAATTACTACTTAAAATACATTGAGTAATACTAACTTTTGATGCTACCGTAAGTCGGAAATGTGATACTCCCACTCTTTTGTAGAAGAAAGTTAGTTATTGTTAATGTACAGAAAGATTTATACGTAATTGACATCCACAAAAATGAGGTCAGTAAGAACAAGGAAACATTGTGAAGGAAAGTCATTCCAATGAAGTATTAGTACAAATGACATTAATCCGTTCTATTTGAGTCAGTTCCTATTACATAATATCCTAAATCTCTGAAACAATACTTCCTTTTCATAAACCAAGGCATGCGAGTCTAATGTTTCATGCAAAAAAACAAACCTCTCGTTAACTTTATTCTTGCCAACAGACTGTCCAAAAATCGCATGCATGTTTGTCTCATGGACACTGGTAGAAAGGAAAAGGTTGCAATTTCACAAGACAAACATTTATATAAACTTACAACCGTGCATTTAGGTGATGATGAAGAGGAAGAAGAGGCAGATGCTTCACATTTGAAATTCGATACGGAGGAACTATTAGTAGCGTTACTGTGTTCATCATCATCAGTAACGTTGGTGCTTGTCCCGCTCATGAAAGCATCACTCCGAAATAACTGACAAAAACAAGACATGTACACGAGAGCAAGCGTATAAAGAGCAATACATCTCTCAAGAGGCTTTCTTTTTTCTCAATAAAGTCATTCAACAAAAGCTGAAAATATATAGCATCAAGAGGGAGAAAAACGCTGATTATGAAAAGTATTTTTTAAGTTTAAAAAGCCGGTATTGTTAAAAGAAAACAAACTTTTGACAACCGACACAAAAAATAGCGTATCACCGGCTTGTACATTCGAATTTCCACGGTTTGTCTTCCTCGTAAAATAAAATCTTCATGCAATGTGTCAGCTTAGACTTTACGGTTTTATAAACATTGAAGGTTTTTTTCAACTCTGAAGGTTTATTTTCAGAATTAAACATGGAAATAGTAATCTAGGTTAGTGGATTGTGCTATTCAGTTCCGGTCAGTAGTCAGTCTGCAATATCAATTTAGACATTAATAACGTAAATTAAAGCCTCGCTAACATGTACTATGTACTTATTTCATTGAAAATCCCTTAAAATTGGTAATGAGGGATGGAGAGTAGAGTTTGAATGCTTCCTCAAAATCAAAGTTGTCGTAGGCTTAAGTGGAACAATTACTCATATGGAATGACTAAAAGGATTAAACTTACTTTATCACTTTTCCTGTCGTAATAACCGACATTATCCCAAGTCACTATTAGCAAGCTCGTCGGCACGAAATTGACAGCAGATGTAAAGTGATCAGCGAATAAGGTTCTGGCTCTCTCAAGAAGCTCTTCTGATTGCGTCTCCCTAATTCAAAAATTAGTCATTTGTATAGTCCATCGTAAAGATTCAGTCCAAAGTTACCCCAAAAACCTTCATCATACGAAATATATAGAATTTAAGAACTAATTTATTACTCCTTGATCTTATTCGAGAGGAAAACATGTTGGGAAAACATGCAACGCTTGAATTGAGCAATATCATCTTGCCCAAACACAGTCAATTTCGTTATCGTGCGATTTTTAATAAAGGAATTACAGGATATGTTTGGAAGCCTTGTATATTTTGCCTTTCAAGACTTATATCAAATTACCCAAATAATTTGTAGCATCTACAAAGCCATATACATTTCAGAAGGCAAAGTTTCAATTAAAAAATTAAAAAGCTTCATGGGCAGTCGCAGAGAGATTAACTACCAAATCTTTTTTCAGGAATGAACGCATGTTTATATTTACTAGGTCGTGACTTGCAGTAGGGCATGGCACTGAGAGAGGGCCCGAAGATGGTAATTTTCTTTGTTTCCCTCATCATCACCACTATGAAAAAAATTCCCTACTATGAAAACCGGTAAAGCATTTTAAAAGGGCTGATTCTAATTCCATGATAATCTCACAGAAAGGATTTTTATACCAAATGTAACCATTATAAAAAGTGAAAAGTTGACGAGGCACGCGCAATATATACGGACAATAAAAAAAACCAGGTAAAATGATGACCTCATGTCCATCTCCATCTGCAGACATTCTCAATAACGATTCATTATTCAGAAAATTCTTTAGAGTTAGACGAGGACGAAATCGAAACCGATTAGAAGTTTTTTAGTGTTCCGTTTCGTCATCCGCCGACTAAAGGAGGATGATGTGATGTACCAGCCAAAATAATATGCTCATCGCCAAAAATCAATACTTCTTATCTTGCTTAAAGACTAAACTCAAACATCAACAAAACAATGAATGTCAAACATTTCATCCTCTCTTAAGCTTTTCCTTAAACTTAATTATTATTCTTCGCGAAAAAAAATTATCCTTCTGAAATAGGACAACTACTGTCAAAACATCTCTTCCTGCAATGTTATTGTACAGTACCCTCTCTCTCTAGAATACAAATAAAAATATTTTTCCAAGACGCTAATAGGCCCATTTACCACTATCATCAGCAACATCATCCTCTGAGAATTTTGTAGATTGTCCAACATCTAAAACTTACCCATTGTCTTATAACGACCAGTTTCTCTCTTTTTGTTGTTTTCACGTATCTCACGTGGAATATTAAATCAAGTTTATGCATGCGCTTATATCATTTACCGTGATACGATCATCAGTTGTCAGTTCGCTGACTTTTCACAGTCAAGAATCGAACATTATTACTACCTTTTTGGATAAATGAAATGCATACAATATTAAACCACACTACCGACTGGACAGATCTTTGCCTAAGAGCAAGAATCATAATAGATAGGGAAACATTACTTCGTTTTTTTGTGTCTGTATGGGCATTTGTTCGGATAAGTTGTCTTACAGAATCATCATTATTAGTCTCAGGCGAAAAAGAAATACTTTGTCTGCAATGAAAACACTGTAGGCATGTAAAGGTCCAGTTTTGTCGATAATGCAATTTTTCTACTTCTTTACTAGAATTAGTGATTATGTCATTTCTTAAAACAAATTCGCTTTTAGCAACATGTAAATCTTTTTTTTCTCCCGGACGGACAAGTTTGAAAAAATATGTTCAATATAGACTATACTCTATGTAAAATGCATAATGTGAAGGAATCGCATACGCACGTTTTGTTCACTACTTTTATAGGACTGATGTCATTTAGGTATATCATAAGGCAAAAATAGATATTGAGACTGGAGAAGAATCAAGATTTATTGTTATTAGCATCCTCTTTTTAATCTGAACTTTGGGCAAAAGTTTGTTCACTCAGTGCTTATCTATTCGTATTAATATGTAGATTACGTAAGTGCCAAAAATCTTTTTTTAAGAATATAATGGAATCGCTTTTCTTCTAATTAGCATATTGCAATAAACACGATAGCAAAGCATATCTGTATGTATGATTGCGTTGTGTTCCGCCTCGATGAAAATAATGTAAAGAATAAAATTGATAGATCAAGTACAAGATTTTTTTTCATTTCAAATTACATCCCGCTTTTACCTGTAGAAAATAGATCCTTGATTTCGAGTATCCACATCAGAGTAAAATGGTGCGATGGTTGGGTAGTCCAAAGGAAATTGCATGTTTACAAAGGTCGGGATGTCGGTGAGGAATGAGACAAGTCCATTTTGGTTGATCTGGTTTTTTAAATGAAATAATTAATAATTCATAGGGATTCATGAGATGCAAGTCATTTGTCATACATTTACTGAGATAAAAAAAACTTAAGTAGCATTCAATGTTGCAAATAGTTTTGTCCAGGTGCTTACATATATGCCGGTGTACTGCGTCCCATAAAAAACAATTGGAGTTTTAAGTTTTACTTCAGGTGAGGAAACATCATCCACATCTCTTATCAAGAGTGTATCCGCATGTTGCGTCCCAAATGGGAACACTTTCAAGCTCACCGGATTCCCATGAACTTGAAAAGGAAAGAATGCATTCGAAAAGAAAAAAACGAAGAGCAAGTTCCTACTTAACTCAAATAAAGCTTTTTGACTCTGCCGCATTCTGATCCTGATTTTGCTTTGTCTTGAGAATTATGCAACTGAACAACACAGGCAAATTGAAACGTGTTAAATCACAAAAGATGTCTTGTTCTTCATCATCTACACCTTGCAAAATGAAGACACCCACTCGACAACTCACAAAGTTCAGGAAAGTAATTAAGTTTTGAAACAAAAAACAGATTTAATGATAAAGTCAGTATCGGCTTATGAAAATCAAGTGGAAAAATATAGGGACAAAATGTTCGTGTTTTGTTTGACTTCCTCCTGCTTTCCAGCAACAGCAGCACTAATTATGGTAATCAAAGGAGCAGCAGTTGCAGTGAGAATGAAGGAAGTGAAGAAGACAAAACACTTCTCTATTTCGTTGTTCACTCCACAAAGTCTGTTGAATGACTGACGCTGCATATACGAGTCTTGGCTCCAGGTCAAAGTTTATTTTTGGGTTTTTCAAAGAGGGAACCTTCTATTCCAATGCCGGAGTAGAATAAGGTGGAAATGCATGCAATACATTTTTTCCTGTCTCTCCTACACTTTCATTTTCTTTCTTGAATGTAGGCAAATATACTCATTTAACCGTACAAATTTTTCTCTATTGATAATCATCAGGAGCACATTTTTAGAGTGGAATGAAAGAATGGTTCAGTCGGAACATTTTTTAAAACATTTTGTATGAGAAAGTGCTGATAAATGTGTATGCTAAGCGGTATTTTTCCTTGTTTTCCTTGTAATAAGAGCAGATGCTTACCAAGTAAATCTTATTACATTGCATCATTTTGGAGGAACATTATCTCATCTCTAGTTTCTTACTTTGAAAAGAGATATACCCAGAAAAGAAATGCTTTCACACCGACACATCTTCAAGAAAACTGGATATGGATAAGGAACAAGGATTCCGTCGGTGTTTTCCTCTCATTTTTTTAAATGACGGGAGTTTAACCAAATCTACAAAGGTTTCCTCTATCTTGAAAAATTTCCTTGAGAAAAAAAATCAATGACTTAATTTCAACCTTCTTTTCTTATGCATTTTGTTTTCAAAATAGTTCCAGAAGCTCAGTGCATATGGGTTCTGTTGATTGCATATAGTCTTAGGAAGAATAGTAACATTTTTTATTTTGTTAAGGAGCACTTGAAATGACGTAAATAGTGCATTTAAAAACAACTTGGTTGGTGGCGGTGATGCGGTAAGACTTTGGCTTGGCAGCAGCCACCCTTTTTAATATTTCTTCCCAGAGAGTTTCTCCAGTCCACCCTAGCCGACAGGTTTAATGCTGGTGTCAACTTACACCGTACCTACTTTGATTTTCAAGGGTCTTTTAAGTTTTACGCCCCCATACATACATAAAAAGAATTTAGGTTGCTATTGGAACCCTCTGGTAAAGGTTTTATTACGTGCCTTTTTAACCGGAAAAACACACGGCTTAAATATTTCATGGTGAGAATGAAAAAATACTCTAAAGTGTAATTCGATGCAGATCATTTTTTCCTTCTTGTTGTTGCACTTGTCAGATGTCATGTTAGGAGCTATTATGTGTTCATTCATTACATTTATAGTGGGTAAAGCCATGAAAATAGTATGAGAAGTAATGTAGTGGATACTGACACAAACTGCAAAACTGTGCAATACAATCCGTAATTTAGTAGGTTTATTGTATGTACCTATAATGTATTTACGCAAGTGAAGTTACTCTCCCACCGAGCGAAATATACGCCTTCTTTATGAAATAAAAGTTTGTTTTCGTTGGCTGGAAATCGGTTTCAGTATTCTCTTGTACAAACAACGATCATTCTGTTTAAGTAATTAAGTTATTACTTTTTTAAATGGAGGTGACTTTGACTAAATCATGATACTATCGTAACTGAATCGGATAGAATTAAAAAAGTTCACCGAAAATAATATATTGCTTTGTAGATAACTAATCATGAAATCTGATGATTGATTTTGATTTGGAAATGTCCTGATAAACGCACTAAACTCTTGCTACAAGAGAATGTCCAAAGTACTAACCAGATGCATACAATGATTACAATGTGCTACTTTTTAAACTTTGAAGTAAGTAGGTAGATACAGGTTTTGTGCAAAAATGGTGATGAAGCAAGAGCTGTTTTTTGCTCGTAATATTTTTATTGCAACTTGTATTTTTAGACAGGACTGGCCCGGGACCGGTTTTGCTCCGGTAAAGCGAAAAGAGAGCTGGAATTGGAATGATTGTACGTGTGTTTTTCACTACATGTATAGGTATTTCGTTCCAAAATGTGTGTACACTAGGAAACAATAGGTGATTCATTCATTCATCCGTCCTTTGCATAAATATGAATGTCTTCGTGATTCATCTCTCCGGAGATTGCACAGGAGGGGGTGCTGCGCGCTTGCAACAACTCTCTCAGGTTCTTAGTTCCAGCTTCTGATGATGATAGGCTATATGCTCATTATACCCACTTTATTGAAGTGATCATTAATCAATGAGCTAATAAATATGGGTCTGGATAACTTTCAGCATGTCACATCCGGGAAGGAACGAGAAAGGAAACAAAATTATTTGATTTTATAATGGTGATCCATCGCCAATTCTACTCTCGTAAAATGATGACTAATCACCTTAAGCTGTGGAGACTTACTTTAAATCAAACTCGTTTAGTATGGCCTGCCACCACCGAGATACATTTTTTAAACAATGACAGTATTATCGAACATGCATGCTTGTCCTTGAGTTGCAAACCAGTGTTCCAGTCTTGTTGAGATGTAAAGTTGGTAAAAAACCATTACATCATAGTTTGACTATTTTGGACTGGTCAGTAAAAGTGAAAAATACCACTTAAGCTTGCATTAAATTTATATAATTCAACCCTTTACCCTTACTTCCAAAGATTGACAAGAGACTATACGTAATTCTTTTTATCTTATCAGCAACTTTTCACAAACACCAGAAATGAAATGCGAAACGTCATTAAGAGTCCAAGTCATGCCGTCATCGTTTAATTTTATACTTTCCTTTGACTCCACACACCAAATCCATATTTCTTATCAGCAAAATGCATAACATTAAAGATTCATAACTTTTAGGTAATATCATGCTTGAAATCTAAAGTTGTTCTGTGCCTAAGCAATGATTTTCACAAAGTGGCACATTTGCACCCACGAAAGCTGTCAGGTACCTCAATCCCACTCCTCCAGTGAAAAAAGTTGTGAAACATGAAAGGAATATGTATGATTATTACATTTTGGACACTATTATGCATTTTAATTTGAATGGTTCATGCACGTAATAACAAGTATGCAGTATCCTCCACTTTATTTTACGCAGCAAAATAGAAAAATACATATCTTTCCAGGATGTGAACTCCTTCTCAATTTTATTTCCATGTTGTAGAGTTACGCAATTTGCCATGATTTCAAAGCAGGTCAAGTCTTAATCTAAATTGTTCAGGTACTTTTGTTTGTTTCCAAATGTATGAATCATGACGTGGCGTGACAAACATGTCATGTAAACTATGATGCATTAAATTTTTTTTTCTCCTTCTTTAAAGGAGAAAGAAAATTAGATATGATGTCATTGATTCACATAGGCACTACAATTGATTTTTTTGCTTAGGGAGCAAAGAAAGCGAGAAAGTGGGTGGCGCTTATTATTATGGCGTGATCATAACTTTTCAGAGTGGAGAAAGGTAACCAAAGCGACATAGAATATCATAATATCATGTACCTTACTCATTTTCAACGACTAAATAATCAGCCAACAATTTCTGAGTCAGTCAAACAAAACACATTTCGTTAGTTTCTACCCAAAAAAATTGATTTTGAAGAATTTATTTTCCAAACATTTTTTGCTTTAAGCAAATTAAAGCATTTTGCTATTCAAAAAATATTAGTAAAGTTAGTCTACTCTAAAAATCTATTCCGCAGTAAAAATCCAATTTATGCCTTGCCTTTTATCAATCATAAATAAGAGAGATTTTTTGTTCAAGTTGCCCTGCCCTTACTCACCTCTGCATATCGTCATCATATCATACATTGATAATGATATTTACTGATTCATACTCGCAAAAATTTTTTTTTCGTTTGCAGAAGTGTAACCAATCTTGTATAGAATAGATGAATGACAGATATACGCAGTCATTTATCTACGGACGATTGAAAGACTACAGGCATTCTAAAATGGGGATATCTTACGGTACCTTAAATACGAGCACGATTCATTCCTCCTAGACAAGCTGACTCCATCGAAAGAGGTGAAAAAATAACATGAAATTGGCAACCCAAAGAAAAATCAATGTACCATCTTAAACGAATATCTATCGTGACTATATGACACGTAGTAATCTTGGACTCTTCTCTAGAGTTTAAAACGAGGATGAGAAAAGTAAAAGAGGTTTGTGGCGGGTGTGGCAAACAAAAAATATAATTAATAGCTTTATTCTTGCTCGCTTCTTTCATGCTCATGCAAATTCTGGTGATTTTTGGTAAAATATTGTCTCCAAAAAGCCTATTTTCTAACTAAATGACATCTTTTTAGCTTGTTTGCCGTTCATAAACAATAAAAAGTTCCTTTGACTCCTGTATAACCTGCCGTTCTTCGCCAAAATTGAAAGGAACTTACCATGTAATAGTTTAATTTGCAGGGAAATTTTTTT